>CAUYRH010063106.1:0-54490 GCA_963574655.1 Perodicticus potto | reverse complement strand
GCCAAAATGTGGAAATAGCCTAAATACCCACCAACCCATGAATGGATTAACAAGCTGTGGTATATGTATACTATGGAATACTATTCAGCCATTAAAAAAAAATGGAGACTTTACAGCCTTTGTATTAACCTGGATGGAAGTAGAACACAGTATTCTTAGTAAAGCATCACAAGAATGGAGAAGCATGAATCCCATGTACTCAATTTTGATAGGAGGACAATTAATGACCATTAATGAAACGGTGGGGGTGGGGGAAGGGGAGAGCAGAGAGAGAAAGGAGGGAGGGGAGGGGAAAGGAAGAGCAGAGAGAGGGAAGGCGCAAGGGGGGTGGGGTCTTGGTGTGTGCCACACCTTCTGGGGGCAAAACACGATTGTAAGAGGGACTTTACCTAACAAATGCAATCAGTGTAACCTGGTTTCTTGTACCCTCAATGAATCCCCAACAATAAAAAGAAAAAAAAATCAACACATTGTACCCCACATATGCGTAAATGTATTCAGGATCTATGTGTATTTGACTTAAAAAAAAAAAAAAACATAAAAATGGTTGATAAAATTATAAACTTCTAGCTTGTATCAATCAAAAAAAAAAAGACATTAAAAAAATAAAGTATGAGACAGTAAATATTATAGGCTATGGGCCATACAGTCTCTGACTGAACTACTCAACTTTGCCATTGTAGCAAGAAAGCAGCCACAGATAATACAGAAATGAGTGAGTGTGTTAGTGCTGCGAATAAAACTTTATGGACACTGAAAATTTATAAAAATTTTCATATGTAATAAAAATTTCATCATCTCTTTTAACCCAACTGGCAGTGAGACAGATTGGTATACAGAGCATAATCTGCCTACTGTGGTCTACAGTTATAAGAGCAAGTTAAAACTTAAAGTTGTATGTATTTTTTAAATACTTAGAACCTCCTCTAAATTTCTTTCAGTGACTTTTAAGAGCAAATTTTATTAGCAAGATTCCATTAATAACATATGCCCAGAGTAATGTACACATGGCACATCTTATAGCTCCTTACATATTTAGCATAAATTACAACCAACTTTCTCATATTTAAAACTGGCATTATAAATGCAACAACTAAATTTATGGACACATGCTTTAATAAATTTGGTAAACCAGAAAACTCTTAACAAAATGCTTCTCAACTTGTCTATTTCATTCTTATGTTATTACTTATCTTCTATTTAGATAATACATGTTGTATGTTTATTTGCATGTAAAATTAATACAATTTCGTTGTACCAAAAATGTGAAAGTAAATGAAAATTATTTGGCATTCAAAAGTTAAATATCATTTCACTTAATAATTATTATCTCTTTATTAAGTGTATATAATACTTAATAAAGAGATAATACGCTGTGAACATACTTTATAATGCTATCTGCATCTAATAACCAATCCATCTTCCATTCACAGTGAGAAAATTGTTTTTTACTTTCTGATCTGATTTATGAGAATTTACTCTCATAAAAGTGAAGCTATACCTCTGAAATACCCTCAACAAGAGTAACTTTTTTCCAAGTTCAACTTTTTTTCAAAAGCCGGGCCTACCACAATTAAGACAATTTGCAACCAGGTGCAAGTGGCTCATGCCTGTAATCCTAGCAACTTTGGGAGGCTGAGATAGGAGGACTGCTTGAGGCAAGAAGTTTGAGACCAGCCTGAGCTCCATAGTAAGACACCCCCCTCCCCACATCTCTATAAAAAATAGAAAAATTAGCCAGGCATGGTGTCTCTTGCCTATAGTCCCAGCTACTCAGAAGCTGAAGAGGATGACTTCAGCCCAGGAGTTTGAAGCTGCAGTGAGCTATGATGATGCCCTTGTACTCTAACCCAGCAAGAGTGAGATCCTGTATCTCTGCCTGCCCCCCCAAAAAGTGTGCGTGGTGGCTCACACCTGTAATCCTAGCACTCTAGGAGACCAAGGTAGGTGGATTACCTGAGCTCTGGAGTTCACAACCAGCCTGAGCAAAGTGAGACCTTACCTCTACTAACTCAGAAAAACTAGCTGGGTGTTGTTGTGGGTGCCTATAGCCCCAGCTGCTTGGGAAGCTGAGGCAAGATTGCTTGAGCCCAAGAGTTTTGAGGTTGCTATGAGCTATGATGTGATTGCACTCAACAGAGAGTCTAAGAGTCTCAAAAAAAAAAAAAAAAAGGAAAAAGCGACTTTGTAATTTGATGTCTAGTGTAATATTCAACTCACGTGCCACAGCTCAGAGTATCTTAGGTGTGCCACAAAAAAATTTAAAGATCATTGATTTAATTAGTTCCCAAAGAAGTTCAAAGCACAGTAAGTATATATATATACATTTTTAAACTCTTTTTGGATCATAATTTAAGTGTGCTGCAAAGTTTAACTAGAGTTCAAGTATGCTGTGAAAGGAAAAAAGGTTGAAAGACACTGGTCTAGCAGAAGGTCAGGGAATCAAAACCAGAAATTTAGGGCGGTGCCTGTGGCTCAAGGAGTGAGGTGCCAGCCCCATATACCGGAGGTGGGGGGGTTCAAGCTCAGCCCTGGCCAAAAACTGCAAAAAAAAAAAAAAAAACCCAGAAATTTAAATTTAATTTAGAACCCTAGATATAACTACTGTCTGTTGAAAACATTAAGTACTAAATAAAAACTATAATAAGTAGTTTTTCTGATACTCCTTCACCCATGTACATAGTAAGCACGTGCACATTAGGCATACTTTAACTTAAATGTCCAAGCAAGTTACAGAGACGCTGTAATGCAGGTATGCCCAACAAACCTTTCCAAGTCCCTAATCCCAAGCCTATTTAATTATCCCTCTCCACACAATCTCAAAGAAGGTAAGAAGCCATCGACTCAACACCTAAATAGTACCTTACATAATTTATCACTACTCATTATTTTGTTTAAACTGGAGAAAACGCTTTGCATAAAGCCCTAGTCTACCAAGGAAAATTTAGATCAGAGGTCATCAAATTAGAGCCTGTGGGTAGGCCAAACACAGCCCACCGCTTGCTTGTGTACAGCTCATGAACTAAGAATGGTTTTCACATGTTTAATAATTAGAAAAATAAATGAGTATTTAGTGACATGTAAAAATTGCATGAAATCCAAATTTTAGACCCCAGGTTTATAGGAAGACAGTCAGGCTTACTCATTTGTATTATCATCTATGGTTACTTTTTCACTATGAAAACAGAGATGAGTGTCACCTGTATGGCCCACAAGCCTGAACTATTTACTACCTGGTCTTCTATAAAGAACTAGTTTTGCCTACCCCTTAGACCTTAATTTTAAAAAAACATGGCAAACCTATTAGAAAGTGACTTTTTCTGTTTTTTCCTTTTTTACAAAAAATGTCTAATATTTAAGAGTCTTTTAAAAAGAAAACAAGGCTGGGTTCAGTGGCTCATGCCTATCATCCTAGCACTCTAGGAGGCTGAGGTGGGTAGACTGCTTAAGGTCATGAGTTCAAGACCAGCCTGACCAAAAGTGAGACTCTGTCTCTACTAAAAAAAAAAAAACAAACCCAAAAACCGTGAGACAAGAGGATCACTTGAGCCCAAGAGTTGGAGGTTGATATGAGCTATGACGCCACGGCACTCTATCCAGGGTAACAGATTGAGACTATTTCAAAAAAAAAAGAAAGAAAAGAATAAAAGAAAACAAATTTACATACAACCTTTCAGGAAATTACCAGCTATACAAAAACATAACAATTTTAAAACAAAAGGCAAGAATTCCACCAGAGATAAATCTGATCAGCTTCTCACCAGTTTTCTTGTATTCTCCTCTCTTTATAATTTAATTTCCCTTTAAGCTTTTCTCATTTCCTACCTAGATCATAACCCCAAGAGGCAGTATGTTCTTTTACTAAAAGTAAGCAGCTAAAATTTCATCTAAGAAGCAGGGTGACAAAGGTAACCAAGTTTATTTATTTGTTAACATTATATCAGTTGAAAAGTTTTAAAGAATCAGAAATGATGAATAAAGACAACATGGTTGTTGTTCTTTTATGTATAATTTCTTCTAGAACACATGTCACTTAGGACTTTTTCAGGAAAATAAAAGTTAGGAGCCATAAAGAATAAATGCTATAGTTATCTTAAAAATGTTTACTTTTTCTTTTATGCAGTTCTCCCTTCTCCTTTTTTAGTCTATAACTCCAGAGTTCTCCAAACCAATCTCTCTCTCTTTTTTTTTCTTTTGTTTTTTGAGACAAAGTCTCACTTTGTTGCCCTGGAGAGAATGCTATTGGTGTCATCATAGCTCAGAACAACCTCAAACTCTTCGGCTCAGGAGATTCTCTTGCTTCAGCCTCCCGAGTAGCTGGGACTACAGATGCCCGCCAACACACCCGGCTAGTTTTTCTATTTTTAGTAGAGAAGGGGTCTTGCTCTTGCTCAGGCTGGTCTCCTAACTCCTGAGTTCCACTGATCCTCCAGTCTCGGCCTCTCAGAGTGCTAGAATTACAGGCATGAACCAAATATGTCAATTTTTGCATTTTTGACACTCTTAATCTCACTAAATCATTTTGACACTAAATCTCAAATGAATACAAAAATTTTTGCATGTTTGGCACCCTTATCAACACTAAATCTCTAACGAATGGCTACAAAAACCTTAAAGTTCAGATTCTAGGCTCGGCGCCTGTGGCTCAGTGGGCTAAGGCGCCAGCCACGTACACCTGAGCTGGCGGGTTCGAATCCAGCCCGGGCCCGCCAAACAACAATGACGGCTGCAACCCCAAAACAAAAACAAAAACAAACAAAAAAAAAAAGTGGCCGGGCGTTGTGGCGGGCACCTGTGGTCCCAGCTACTTGGGAGGCAGAGGCAAGAGACTCGCTTGAGCCCAGGAATTGGAGGTTGCTGTGAGCTGTGATGCCACAGCACTCTATCCAGGGTGACAGCTTGAGGCTTTGTCTCAAAAAAAAAAAGAAAGTTCAGATTCTAAAAGAATAACAAAGTACAGGAGAGTACGTGAAATAGAGCGCAAAGCCTCTGGCATATAAAAACAAACTGCAAAAACACATGAGGAGCTCAATGGCCTCACCAATGTTATTAAACCTCTTATCTTATAGATCAACAAAAACACCGAATGAGGAGAGTTAAAATGAAATATAGAAGAAAAGGCTGCTCAATTCATTAGAAATATCAAAAATCTTTATTAATAAAAGTGTGTAAATTTACAGGGATGGTCGAACCTGGCCGATAGGCCACATGCTGATTTTGTGAGGACTTCCTTTGCTTATCTGTGGTGTCAGATACCATGGCCCTTTCTCTGTGCTAATCAGCTTTCCCTGGTGTTCGTGTATTTACTATGTGGCCCAAGACAACTCTTATTCTTCTACGTGCCACAGGAACAGAAAAAGATTGTACACACCTGTAAAGCTTTACCATTAAATCCTATCAAAGTAACAACAGTGATAAACTAATGATATACAATATAACTTGTAAAAACTGATATATACACATTCTGCTTTAACTGCAGGAAAATTTTCAAAAATGAAAATAAGGTAAAATAAGGACTTGATTATTCCTCAATTGACAATACTTACCTTCTGTCTTTCCATTTTTCAACATATGTACTAGCCCAGAGTTCTCCATTTCTACTATAGTCTTCATGTGCTTGGAAATGAGTTCCCTCTCAACCACCTTTACAATTGGCTCCTCAGTTGATTTGTCAAGGCAGTGCATCACCCGTTCTATTTCTTCATTAATTCTAGCTTCTACTTTCTTTATATATACTGAAGCGCTGTTTTCTGCTAAAAATTTCTGGCTTTCCATCTGTAATTAAGAAGCATGAATTTTTTAAATGTAGAAGGAAAATGTGCATAACTGGGTTTCCATGATGTTTATCATCAATCAGCCTAAATAACATAACAACTATTAACATTTTACACAACTTCTCATTAGAAAGATTCATATAGTCTGAATTTTATCCTTGAAAGTATGTATTTACATAATAGTCAGTGAAAACATTAGCCATAAGCAGTGTTTTTTGCACTTTGCCAACATATTCAAATGGGAGAAAAAGCAAATACATGCCAACTGAGGATCAAAAGTATAGAACAGAAGCACCTGACCTCAAGAATGGGAAATTCTTTCATTTGTTTTAATGTAAAATTATAACTAGAAAAAACTCACTGTGTTTATCACAAGCTTTGCTGGCATATTCCTTTTTTACTGAAGTCCTCCTGCCACTCCGCTCCCATTTTCAAGGAGTATACATTTTATATTAGGTTGAGAATTAGAGCTTTAAAGTAATCATCATCTTGTCTACTAACACCAGCCTTACAAAAAGTTCCACTAATTTACAAATGTTATCCCAAGTGATTTAAACCTGTTTGATAACAGCATTAATGAATATATCTAAGAATTATATAATAGAAGACATGTTGATATAAACTATATATAAATTTAATGACATTTCTCACTTTGTTAGCGAGTAGATCTAATCCTTGGAAATAATCAAGTTCCTTAGATATGAATGCATCAAACAAAAATCTTGATGAAACCATCTTTCCACTATTAAAAATAGTATATTGGGGGCAGTGCCTGTGGCTCAAAGGAGTAAGGCACCGGCACCATATACCAGAGGTGGCAGGTTCAAACCCAGCCCCAGCCAAAAACTGTAAAAAAAAAATTGTATACTTATGTATTTACACATACATACATATGTCACTAGCACATTTTGGAATTCTGATTTACAAATATCTTAGTGTTTTTATAGTTAATGAAGGAAATAAGAACTAATGCAAAGGTAAGAAATATTGTCAAAAATATCTACAACTACTTGACATTTTAGAAAATAAAGACTGTTTCCTACATGATATATTAATAGTTCATAAAGCATGGTCCAGGCTCACCAGTATAGGCCACAAAGGTCTTCCTGATGGACTATAAATTGATTCGGAAAAAAAAACAAGCAGCAAGTCCATTCTTTCTTTATAGGAAAATGACACCAAAATTCACTGAGTTCCATTTTTATATACATCCAATGGCTTTTCTGCATAACCCACTGAGTTATTACGAGTTTTTGTAGTTTTGTATTTATTTTTTAAAAGCATGTTATTGGGAGCAAAAACATTCAATTAGAATTCTACTAAGATACTCATTTTCGGCAACAGTACAAAACTCCCTCCATTAACCATTCAGGCAATTGTAGCTTTCAAGAAGGATGCCTGGTTATTTTCTATCAGTACTCACTGACCTAAAATTTTCTAATCAACAACTTTTAAAGCAAATATGTACTGTAGACTCATGTATATCCCTGTATTAAAACCCTATACAATTGAACTTCATTAGTAGTGTGCTACTTGTGTATTTATGGTACTTAATTTGTAACATATAAATATACTAAAATGTTAAAAAATATTTATAAGTTTATATATTTTATAACATACAGTTGACCCCTGAACAGAAGAGTTTGAACCATGTAGGTTTACTTATACATGGATTTTCTGCTACTTCTGCCACACCTGAGACAGCAAAACCAACCCTTCCTTTCCTCCTTGGCCTATTCAGTGTGACGATAATAAGGACCAAGATCGTCATGATGATCTACCTCCACTTAATGACTAATAAATACATTATCTCTTCCTTATAATTTCCTTAATAATATTTTCTTTTTTCTACCATATTTTGTTGTAAGAATACTGCATAAGGGTTGGGTACAATGGTTCACACCTATATCCCTGCACTTGGGAACCCAAGGTGGGAGAAAGACTGCTTGAGCCCAGGATTTCATGACCAGCCTGGGCAATGTATCACGATTCCTTCTTTATAAAAAGAAAAACTAGCCAGGCACACAGCTGTACTACTAGTACAGCTGTACTACTCCCTACCTGGGAGGCTGAGGTGAAAGGACTGCCTTTGCCCAGGAATCACTGCATTCCAGCCTGGGAAACACAATGAGACCCTGTCTCTTAAAAAAAAAAACAAAACTGCTGCATATAATACACATAACATACAAAATATGTTAATCAACTGCTTATCTATAAGGCTTTTATCAAGAGAAGACCAATAGTTTAAGTTTTGGGGAGTCAAAAGTTTTATGTGAACTTTGCATGGGGGGGTGGGTTGTTAGTGCCTCCAATCCCCATGTTGTTGAAGGGTCAATGGTTGAATTTTTAAAACCATGCATATGAGTGCAAACTCTTCAATTTGTTATCAAGTTATTTAACAGGATTGTGAAGGGTATTTTTTGCACACTTCCCTCCCTGAATGGGTTTTCAGTCAAAAATGGTCAAATTGCTAACCATATTCAATAATGTTATAAGTACCTTAAAAAGAACATTTAGTTACATCTTCACTGATTACCTGAAAAAATTCTGCCGACATTTCCAAAAAAGGAGCCTCAAAATCTTCTTCATAGACTGATCTTCCTTCAAGACCTAAAATCATTAACATCTGGCAAGCATTTCTTATTGCACCCCTGTCAAAAGAAGTTAAATCACTTGATAATCAAAGTACATTGAAGATTTCATATGAAAATAAAGACATAAGGTTAAAATACCTTCATAACATTTAACTTTTCTTAAGATTACTAATTTTCCATAAGTTATTTATTTCTAACAGAAAGATTTAGAGCAATTGTAATTGCAAAGCATATCTTGACTGCATGGCTATTTATCTCAAGTTGTTTTTACACCTTGCAATAACTAATAATTTTTTTAAAAAATGTTTTAAATGCCTAAATATTTTTATTTATTTTAAAACACAGACAGGCTGTTTATCTGAACGGAGGGAGGGAACAAGGTGAAGAAGAAGATAGGTAGGGGTAGGTTGCAAATGTTAGACAAGGGTACAACATACAGCTACTCTTAAACAACATAATTTTTTGTATTAAATGGCTTTTGACAACCCCAGTCAAGTATCAAAGCTGAAATGAAAAGAACTTTACAAGTCTTTAACTGCTGCTCTAAAAACAGAAGCAAAGAAAGCACTCTTACATGTCTCAAGCCACAATAGTTGCTGTACCACAAAAATGGCACTGCATGGGAGGGAGGACGAAGCATGTTAAAGAGGTCTAGAGGTTCTTAGTCACTTTAGACTATGTTCAACATTTCTCTTCAAAAATGTTAAGAATGAAGGCTAGACCAAAGCCTTTAAGGAAAAAGACCAAGAATGGATACAAAAATGTTAACACAGAGCAAAAAAAAGAAACAAAATGCCAGCATGAAATATATATGAAAATCAAAAGGGAAGATTAGGTAATTGATTTCTTCTTTTAAAGTCTATTAAATAAAAATTTTAGATGGTCTCTAGACTGGGTATTAGGGCTCACGTTTGTAATTTTAGCATTTCTGGGAGACAAAGGTAGTAGAACTGCTTGAGGCCAGGAATTCAAAACCAGCCTGGGCAAAACAGTGAGACCCTGCCTCAATGAAATTTTTTTTAAAAAATTAGCTAGGCATAGTAGTCTTAGCTATTGAGAAGGGTGAGACAAGAGGATCCTTTTGAGCCCTGGAGTTCAAGGCTGCAATGAACTATGACTGTGCCTCTGCCCTCCAGTCTGGATAACCCCACACTCTTTAAAAATAAAATTAAAATTAAAACATATATACATATACACACACACACATATACATACATATATATATATATATATATATATATATGAAAGGTACATTATATATATAAGTATATATACATGTACTTTCAAGTTAAATTCTAGGCAACTTTGTCAATTGTGACTTGAGATTTTTAAGGATTTTTTAAGTTTTAAAAATAAATTTGTTTATTTTAATAAAACCATGACAATAAATTGGTTCTCCAAATATGTATAACCACCAAAATAAAAACGACAAGAGTAAAAAGATAAATTATACCTGTCTACAACTTCTCCTTTACGCTCTCTCGCAATCATATCCAAGAGAGTTTGCCGTAGATGATCCCTAATACACCCATAACGTACAACTTGATCTCGAAAAATAATTAATCCCAAATTGTAGACATTCTCCACATTATTTTGTTGTACATATACTCGGTCCTGCAGTTACAAAAATGTAATATAAATGTTAGTACCATTCTTGCAAACAAAAGTAATTATTATGAGCTACAATAACAAATTAAATACAACTCCAAAAGAAGTCATTTTTTCAGGTGAGAAACACTTGAAACTTAAGTACTGTGGAATTTTCTAATACCTCCTGTTATATATAAAAAAGTCAATCTTGTATTTACAGTATTTACTGAAACAAATAACAGCTCTAAATGACTGCCCATTTATCCTAAGAAAAAGAGGGAGGGAAAGCAAGCATCACACCTGGGCACAAGAAATCAGAGGAGAGAAGGCCAACAGTAAAATAAGGTTGATCGTAACTTTTCCCCAAAGCTATACCATGCCCAAACATGGGTCTTTCTTAATACTGTACTTGAAGATAATATTTTTTCAAGTAAATTTGAGAACTGAATAAGACATTCATATGACTAAAAGTTGTTTGTGACTGCTAGTAAATATTGAAAGGCTCTAATTGCATACAATATAGCAACTCTATTATTACTTAATTAAAACACCTTCCTTTGCTGATCACTTTACTTCCAAGTTCTTACCAACATGATTTACAGTATATTTCACTTTATAGAGCAGAGACAATCCAGAAATACTGGCTGTAAAAGTCCTGCTTTGTGCCATTATCTGGAATAGAACTTCTGCTTTTTTTTTTTGGTAGAGACAGAGTCTCACTTTATCGCCCTTGGTACAGCACTGTGGCGTCACACTGCTCGCAGCAACCTCCAACTCTTGGGCTTAGGCGATTCTCTTGCCTCAGCCTCCCGAGTAGCTGGGACTATAGGTGCCCACCACAACGCCCAGCTAGTTTTCTGTTTTGCAGTTCGGCCAAGGCTGGGTTTGAACCCGCCATCTTCAGTATATGGGGCTGGCACCCTTCTCGATGAGGTGCCAGGTGCTGCCCCAGACTACTGCTTTTAATGCAGAGAAGAATTAGTAAGATAATTTCTTTTTGTTCTCAATAGTGATCTGAGTTTGGTGCGTCTATTGAATCTTCTAAAATTATGAAATTATTTTGTGTTTGTTTACACTTAAGTACTGTGGAGAGAGAGCCATAACTTTCATCAGATTCTTAAAGACATCTACTTGTATAATCAAAAGAGTCAAATCAATGCAAACAGTGATCTTTGAACTTTTATACACATATTGTATATAAACTTAAGTAATTAGAAGTAACACCAAACCAACTCTAAGGTGAATGTGAACAGAGCTTTACCATATTAATAATGTAACTAGAATGGTATTAATCAGCTTTCCAAACAATTTTAACAAACTCCTTATACTCAATCCTTGCTTTACATGATGACATTCCTTTATCCTTTTTCTTTTATTCATCTTATAAATGGTACACACCTAATGGCCACAAAGAAAGCTGTTCTTTTGTTAACAACTCTGACGCTCACATTTTTATACTCTATATAATTTTGGCACAAACTCATGTTTTTCAAATCTTTTTTTTTTTTTTTTTTTTTGCAGTTTTTTGGCAAGGGCTGGGTTTGAACCCGCCACCTCCGGTATATGGGTCCAGCACTCTACTCCTTTAAGCCACAGGCGCTGCCTTGTTTTTCAAATCTTAACATCAACTTTCATGAGTTAAAAATTTTCACTGATGGCTTTAAGTTCTCGGACTACACACTTCCTTCTTCAACATCTTTAAGTTTCCCTCTAACCATATCCCTCTTTTCTTTCATAATGCCCATTCTCCCTGAACCTCCTCTTGACTCTTACAGTGACCTCCAGGCTTAACCCTTCTTTACTCTCAACTTGATTCTACTTTTCAGCATACAACAATATGCATGCAATAAAAACTGGCATAAATCTAATAATATAAGAAGTAATGAGAATTCCCTTTATTATTAATCACGCCTATGATTGCTCAAATTAACTATTTTATCAATTTCATTTTTAAAGATATGAACATAAATGTCAACAGTACAGAAGAGCACTGTTCATACGCAGGAGACTTCCCCTTACCCAGTCTGACCACAGACCAGCACTGGTTGGTTGGTAAAGTCAGGCGGAAAGCAGAGAAACTACTAAATACACAAATACCTCTATAGTTTAAACATGTTAATTTAAAACATAAATGTTCATCCAGATATAAAGATTTTCTCGAACATGAATGAGTCTTTTGATTGGAGCTTGATAATATCTTTTTTGCAGATACTCATACATCATAAATTATCTAACATTTTTAGTTTCAATTTCATAAAGATGGAGCATGAACTAGAGGCATTTATGAAGTAATATGAAAGTAAAATCTTTCTAGATCATTACAATTTCCACTGATGTTTCAAATTACCCACATTCAATTCAAACCAAAAGCCATTTGCTTTTTACACATCCTTCCAAAGCATCAAATCTAGTTTACTGAAGAAAAAAATTTAATTTTCACACTGAATTATTGATTTATACAGTATCAAACTTTGTAATAATAACAAGTACAACTAGCATAAACAAGTTTAAAACAAAAACAGCAAAATTTCAGTAAGCACAAATCTCAATGGTGAAGTGCAAAATAGAGAAGATTATGCTGGAAAGTAACCTAACAGCAGTGAAAAAACTTTTTATCCGTCAGGATGTTTTATGACTAGAACAGAAAGAAAGCACTGGTAATTCTGGCAAGTCCTTTAAGTTTCAACTGTATTATATGCCTTAATGCCTATGGGACATTAAGCAAATCTTGATGGAAGAAGAAGAAGGAAATAAATATATATGTATATAAATATTCAAATATTATGATATAAGTATAAAATACATACATATATACACACACGTATATATAAAATTAGCAAGTGTAGCAAGTGTCTACTAAGACACTAACTCCTTTAAGAAACCAGATGTTCTTGCTCTTAATTCAGGCTAAGAGAATTGTCAAATAATTAGATCAGATTCTTATTTTGGTAAGAAAGTACTACCTATCAAGAATTACAGAACAGGGCGGCGCCTGTGGCTCATCGAGTAGGGCGCCAGCCCCATATACTGAAGGTGGCAGGTTCAAACCGGCCTTGACCGAACTGCAAAACAGAAAAACAGCCAGGCGTTTTTGGGCACCTGTAGTCCAGCTACTCGGGAGGCTGAGACAAGAGAATCACCTAAGCCCAGGAGTTGGAGGTTGCTGTGAGCTGTGTGACACTACAGCACTCTACCGAGGGTGATAAAGTGAGACTCTATCTCTACAAAAAAAGAAAAAAAAAAAAGAATTACAGAACAAAAGGTATACAATGTAATCTTCAGAGTAAATGAGAGTGTTCAAGTACAGTTTTTTGTATTTTTTTTTGTTTTGTCTGAGACAGAGTCTCACTCTATTGCCTAGAGTGCCACAGCATCAACTTAGCTCACAGCAATACTACAACTCCTGGGCTCAAAGTGATTCTTTTGCCTCAGTCTCTTTATTGCAATATAATTTATACGAAATAAAATGCACCCATTTGAAGAGTTCAATAACTTACAGTAAATTTCTACTTGTGCAACTACTGCCATTATCCACACCCAAGGAAACAATTCCCTCAAGGCCATCTGCAGTCAATATCCATGCCTACTCTCAATACCACTGCTATCAATTTCCTTTTCTAGACTTTTTTTTTTTAATGTAAACTTCTGTGTCTGATTTCCTTCACTGAAGAAGTTTCTAAGGTTTGTTAATGTTGTAACATGTCTCAGTACTTCCTTCTTTTTAATGCTCAACAGTATCCCACTGTATAGGCATACCACATTTGGCTTATCCATCCAGCCATCCATCTATGTTTTTGTTTATTATGAATAAAATGGCAAGGAATATTTGGGTACAATCTTCTGGGGACATACACTTTCATTTTTCTAGGGTGGATCTTAGGAGTGGAATTACTGGGTCATAAAGAAATTCCCAAACTGCTCTATCAATGATAGTAAAACATTTTTTTTTAAGACTACGTCTTTGCAGCTCGGCACCTGTGGCTCAACGGGCTAAGGCGCCAGCCACGTACACCTGAGCGCGTGGGTTCGAATCCAGCCTGGGCCTGCCAAATAACCATGATGGCTGCAACCAGAAAATGGCCGGGCGTTGTGGTGGGCGCCTGTAGTCCCAGGTACTTGGGAGGCGGAGGCAAGAGACTTGCTTGAGCCCAGGAATTGGGAGGTTGCTGTGAGCTGTGACACCACAGCACTCTATCCAGGGTGATAGCTTAAGGCTCTGTCTCAAAAAAAAAAAAAGACTACGTCTTTGCTCAGCCCAGGGTTTGTCAACCTCAGCAATATTGGGATGTTGGCCTAGATAATTCTTTTTTGTGAAAGAATAGATTTTGTCTATTGCTGAATATGTAGTGGTATCCCAGCAAGGAGAAACCCACCGATGGCCATGTTGTGAAGAAGTTCCATAGGATGAGGAAATAACTGAGGTCTCTGAGTTACAGTAAATTTTTTAATACAAAACCTACAATAATGGTAAGAATACTTGATGTAGAGTTAGGAATTCTTTGTATAATCCCTGGCTCTACTGTTAACTGGCTATATATTTATTCACTGTGATTCACAGTAGAACAGAGGACTACAGAGGTAAAGGTATGCTACGTATGGAGGAAAAAGATACTTCAGTAAAGGAAGCCAGGCATGATGACAACACACACAATTTCAGCATTCAAAATCTGAAAATCTGAAATACAAAATGCTCCAAAACCTGAAACTTTTTGATCAGCAACATGAGCCACAGTGGAAAATTCCATACATGACCTTACACTGGGTTACAGTCAAAACTTTGTTTCATCAACAAAATTATTATAAACATTGTATGACATTACCTTCAGGCTATGTATATAATGCTCAGACTTAGGTACCAATCAAGATATCTCATTATGCATATGCAAATATTCCAACCCCTCCCGTACCCCAACAAAAACCCGAAATCTGAACACAGTTCCTGGATATTTCAGATAAGGGATACTCAACCTGAAGTTGGAGGGGGTAGGAAGAACACAGAATACTTAAATGTATGGGACAAGGGAAATATAGATATCGCAGTATGAGGACTAAACCTATTTTTCAATTTGAGACTGTCAAGATATACATGATGATTATTAGGTAATTATTATATTAATGATCATAATATTAAGAAAAACTATTAACCCTCGATTTGATTACAAATAACAAAGTACTAATTAAATGGAAAAGGGAAAGCACAGAAGTGTGGCTAAAGTTAGTAATACTACACAGCCATTTATATTAAATGCTTGATAAGTTTGTTTAATTACCATCAAACAAAAGTCTATACACGCACATAACCCATAGAGTTTGTGTGTGCATGTTCAACAGAAATGCATGCATACATTTACAGTGAACTTGTGATCTGCACATGATATACACTAAAATATTTGCTGACTAAGCATACTAAATCATCATCCTATTGCTTACTATTAGCACTAGCAGAAAGAATTCAGGCTGTTGGGAGAAAACAGGAGAAAATAGTATTTTCATAAGAGATTCTAACAGGAATCTTTGCTAAAAAAAATAAAGTGATTGGTTTTATGTAATACAAATTATAATATAGCTCTAACCATTTAAATTCCCAAGAGGGTTTTATTTTTGTATGTCTCTATGTTAACAGTAAATTTTTTTAAAAGACCTTTTAAAAATTCCAGCTCTAGTTAACCTCTAACTAGCTAGAAGAATAGCATCTCAAGGATAGACAAGATTTTTTAAAAGCTCCAGGAAAGAGGAAAAATATTGAAGACTAATTTTAAAATACTTTAATCTAAGGCTTAGATCAAAAATAATTTTTATGAGTCAAAATTAGTTACTTATCTAACTAAAGAGAGCTCAGCAGTGAGAAAAAGTTGGTGGTTACTTCTATTTAGCTTTTTAAAGCCAAAACACAGCACTTTAAACATAAAATGTTGTGAAAAACATGTTTGAAAGCTTAGTATGAGCCAAACATTATATTTACATAAAGGGATGTGAGTTTCATCACCACAGAGATAAACCATATTTTAAACCTCTATTTATAGTTCTTTTTCCAATGCTGCTATTGGTAGGCCAAGCAACTCTGTAATGGACAAGAATCATCCCAGGCTAGGTGGAACTTGGGATAAGGGGAGGAATGGGGACATCTCAAGTCCCCCTTTTCACAGAGCTGGGTAGAAGTCAAACTGCTTCTGCATCTGGCTTCATCTACTAAGTTTAGTTTATTAAACCAACTTAAAAGCATTTCATATGTAATATAACATCTTTCTTTCACAGTGCTATTCCCTATTTCTACTTCTAGTCTTGAAAGAACAGCTTTTATAAGGCCAACTTCTTTGCCAAGAACTATAAAAACTGGATACAAAATATAAAAGCACCAACTGTTTAAAAGCATCAATTAGGACAAGCAGGTCTCTCAGAGTTAGAGAAGGAATGAGTCTTTCTCTTCTATAAGAAAAAAGCTCAACCAGGCAATCTCCACTTATTCCCAGGAGACAAAGAGACACCAGCAAACAAGGTACTTGGCAACCCTGTTAAGATCATAGATACTCTTCCACCATCTTGACAAAGATGTGCCTTATGCCCTTTATTGATGGCTCAAAACCCAGCAAGGTATCTAGTTAGTTAATGTGTAAGAGAGCAAAGTCAGCATACAAAAGTATGCTCAGGTGTTAAGCCACACTATACCAAAATATACTTCCGAAAGCTAAACCGATGCAAAGTCAATGGGTATCTTTATAGAGGTACTAAATATCTTTATTATTCAAGGGATGGTATTAAAAACAAACTAAAATAAAAATTTAAAAAAATTGAAAATGAAGTTCAAAAATAACTCTATTACTTAATTTACCTGAAAGAATTCAATTAATATAATTTTAACAATCATTACATTAGAGAAAAACAAATAAGATAAATGGGTTCTGGGCACAGTAATCAGTGGTGCACCAAGGGAAGAAACAACTTAAAAGTTCTTTCACTCTCACTCATACCTAGTGTTACATTTTGAATGTTTGCCTGCAAGATTAAATAGGTGTTTGGGAAGCAAATTCTAAAACTAACCTTTAGGTGACATTTAACTCTGAAAACTTTATACTATAAATACAAATACAATAGCCTATTGGTTCAATTATAGCGTTTAAGAGAGCTCTTTATAAATTTTTTGCTTTAAAAACCATTAACTTCAGGACTTTTTACAATACCACTAGTGTACAAAGGGTGACCATGTATGAGTACTCATTCATCTACATTTCCCTGCCTGGTCTCACTTACGGCTAGTGGTAGCGATTTATTCAGGCAAAGGCCATTGTTAAAAATGTAATGAAAGTATCTGAAATTTAGTTGTTCAAGCTCTCAAGCTGGTTACTAAACTTTTAAAATAGTTCCTCTTTCAGTTTCTTGTACTCACACAATAATATCTGCATTTGTCTATTTTTTCAAGAAGAATAGAAAAAGAGGAAAGCAAAAGGGTTAAAATCTTTACAAATGTAAAACATCTATTTGCTAGTAAACTAGAGATAAACCATAAATAGTTAAACTCATACAGAAAAAATACAAGGAAATACCTCTATAGGAAGTCTATCAAGAACATGTTAGAACTTGCTTAACGAAGCTTAAATTACTAGGGCAATATTCTATCAACAAGTAGTAAGAGTTTTCTAACAGGGTTCACTTTCAAACCATGAAATAAATACACGATAGAAATCGGGGGGCGAGGGGGACTAGAAAAATACCCACAAGTTTCTATTGCAGAATCATAACAAGTCTAATAGGTCAAAATTTAAAGAACAGTCCCACTATATTCCACAATGCTAATGCCTGATTACATTTCTAAAATGGTACCAGTAAGGTATGAATAAGTAAACTATACAGATTAACCTTTTTGGATTTCATATTACTGATAAATTTGGCAAGGCACAGGATATGGTGTCAAAAACATGGTATGAAGACCAGATGCAGCAGCCCACGCCTATAATCCTATTAGCCAGGGAGGCCAAGGCAAGTAGACTGCTTGAGCTTAGGAGTTTAACACCAGCCTGAACAACAACGTGACCCAGTCTCTAAACACAGCTGGGCGTTGTGGCGGACACCTGTAGTCCCAGTTACTTGGGAGGCTCTGACAAAGAGGACCACTTGAGCCCAAGAGTGTGAGGTTGCAGTGAGCTGTGACACCATGGCAGTCTACCAAAGGCAACAAAGTGAGACTCTGTCTCAAAAAAAAAAAAAAAAAAGCAAAAACCCAAAACAAAACATGCTATGAAGACTTAGCTACAACTTAAAAGCTCAAAGTCATAGTTTCCATAACTGTAAAATAGGCTTCAAATCTCTCTCAGGCTCTGCAAATTTGTAAGGAAAACACCAAAGTTATTAAAAATTCCATTTAAAAATAATTCCCATGTTTTTAAAGAATTGTCTACCAAAACATTAGACAAATCAAAACCCTAGCCGTATTTCTCTAGAGCTATATTAATTTAAACTACATTAAATCATAAAATAAAAATACTGTTCCCTACTCTGAAGTGAGTAATAATCTACGGGTAGTAGGAAACTAGAAATAGTCCCTATCAGAACCTTAGCGATCTTCAAAGTCTTGAAGCATGAATTTTTAAGACCATTTCTTAGAAAAGAAGACACGCAAAGAAGCAACACAGGCCAAGCGTGGTAGCACACACCTGTGATCCTAGCACTCTGAGAGAACAAAGCAGGTGGACTGCTTTAGCTCAGTAGTTGAGACCAGCCCCTGAACAAGAGTGTCATTACTAAAAACGGATCTATGACTCCCAATAAAATAAAAAACAAAAGTCTTATCCAATAAATTTACTGTACAGTTAAAGAAGCTAAAGTCTTACCCAAAGATGTTAAATGATTTAAGCAAATTAATGACAAAGCAGAAACTAAACACTAAACATTATTCTTACTATGCCCTACTTTCTGAATTTACAGTATATTGGCAACAAACCACTTTATATACAAGTCTCATTCCCTTTACTCCATCGAAAAATAGGTGTTGTGTTTCTGGCTACACTACTGAGTCTACTTCATGCTAAACAGCACAAATAATGAATAAATATTTGCCATCCTGAACTTACTATCATGGAATGCTAAATCATCACTGCACAAAACCCAAGGGGCAGGGCACAGTGATGGAGATGTTTACGGTTCCATTAACTTGTTTCAGATGGCAGCTGAAATATATTAAACAATTTTAAATACAAGAACAATATAATTATGCATAATAAAACCAAAATAAAACAAAAACAGGAGCTATGATAGAAGGCAAGGAAGAAACCTTAATTATCAAGCACATTCTTAACCTTTACAGTATTATGATGATGCCCTGGTTTTATTTTACATAAATGTATAGAACTTGGCTTTTGAGCTAACTATAAAAAGATGCTTGGCTACTGGATACTGGCAGTCACAGATACAAAAATCAGAGCACATATGGAGAAAGACTACCTTCAAACAGACCTTTCCTACAAAAGCAGAGTCAATAAAAATGTTGAAAAGTTGCTCAATAGCCCCAAAGTCACTGGATTCTCTTTTCTTCTGGGGTGTTTGGAAAGCAGAGAACATGCCAGGAAAACTCTTAATCAACTGATACGTGCTTTTCTAAAATGTAACTACTTTCTCTAAATTTATGATGTATTGTGAAATAACTGTTTGTTGGAGATAAAGCCATCAAAATCCACAGGAGAAAATACTTATCCACCATCATCTATATGATGTTCCCATCCCATCTTCTGCCCTCAAAGGCCTCACAAATTTTCCTTGGTAACTTCAGCAAATAGCTTACAGTATTTCTATCAACCATGCTGCTTGTCACCTATTACCTTTAACTACAAGATTCAACTATTAAGCAATCTAACACACTCCTTACATGTAACTACCTTTTCATCTTCCATTTTATCAAGATTCCTTTCAGCCATATATTGATATGCACAAACCTAGCATATGCATTGGGCCTGCCCCCACGATAGAGGACATCAGATAACTGTAGCACCAAACATTCTTTTTCTTCCTACCTCTTCTACTTTGTTACCCTTATGAACCTGCCCCTTATTTGCCCTAGACCTCCAGGTCTACTCACTCCTAATACATAATACAATACTTTTATCTCCTGGAACCTTATGATTCACTTGCCTCCTTAAACAGCATAGACCCATGAACAAACATTTCAACAATGCTACTCTATCTGAGAATTCTCCCCAACACTAAGCAGTGGGAAGTTCTATCAGTAGGTTTTTCTTATTTTGAACATTCCTCTCTTAGGCTACTAAGTATCTGTGGAAAAAAATACAAACTCTGCTAGCTGGCTCCACTATAAAAAAATTGTGCCAACCATCTAAATTATTACCTCCCATCTACAGATAATCCATTTACTCACACCTCGTTTACCCCAGCACCACACATATTCCAAACTTCTATCTTTGTTATTAGTTTCCTATGGCTGCTATAATAAATTAACACAGATTCAGTGGCTTATTAATTCCCTTATGATTTTACAGTTGAGAACATTAACCAGTTTCAGTGGGGCTGAGACACTGGCAAAGCTGGTTTTCTCCGGAGGTCCTGAGGGGGAATTCACTTCCTTCCTTTTTGCAGCATTTATAGTGGCCACCTGTATTCCTTGGCTAGTGAACCCTCCTACGTTTGCAAAGTGCATTACTCTAGTCTCTGCTTTCGTCATAAACCATCCTCTTTTCCTGACTGTGACTCCCCCTCCATCCCTCTT
Source organism: Perodicticus potto (assembly GCA_963574655.1). NCBI lineage: Eukaryota > Metazoa > Chordata > Mammalia > Primates > Lorisidae > Perodicticus > Perodicticus potto. The sequence continues at coordinate 33,821 of CAUYRH010063106.1, read as the reverse complement.
GTGAAGGATCATTGTGATTACACAGGCCCAGGGTAATACCTGGGGCTAATCTGATCTAAAAATCCTTAAGTTGATCACATCTGCAAAATTCCTTTTGCCGTAAAAGGTTAACATTTCTAGGTTGCAGATTTCAGCAATGGACATACATGGAGACTGGGATTATTCAAACCCTCACTAATTCACATGCTTCTGTCACCCTAAACAGATGGTCCCACCACCTTCAACTTTACTAAGAAGACTAAGCATCAAAAGAGAGTTCAGAAGAGAGTTCCTCAGCTTCTCTCCTCTTCACAAAGTTGCTAACACAAAATGACCCTCCTTTCCTTAGAATGTATTCTAATCTTCTTCAAGAACAACCTAGAATCGCTGTTTTAAACATTTGGAAATATAGATAAATTAAAGAAAAAACATAAAAATATCTTTGAGGTTAAGTATGCTGCCTCACACCTGTAATCCCAGAATTCCGGGAGACCAAAGCAGGAGGAATGCTTGAGACCAGGAATTCAAGACCATCCTGGGTAATGCAGTCAGAACCTATCTCTAAAAGAAAAAAAAAAGCCTGTGCACACCTGCAGTCCCAGTTACTTGGGAGGCAAGGGCAGGGGGATCACCTGAGCCCACGATTTTGAGGCTGTAGTAAGCTATGATGGTGCCATTGCACTTCCGCCTGGGCAACAAAGCAAGACTTTATCTCTAAAAAAAAAGAAAAGAAAAGAAAAGAAATCTTTGTAAACTGCCAGGAAGTTTTATGAAAAAATTCCTCTATTAATCTTCTATTAACACTAAATATCCAAGTAGAAAATGATTTTCTATTCCTTTTAACATTAATTCTAATTACTAAAATAGTAGCCTCTAGAATACTATCTATAAATTTAACTTTCCCTTTATATTGTATTAACTTTCATAGTTAAGAGAAAAAATGAATCAAGTATTAAAACTTATCGATTATACTCATAATTAAGGCTATTATATAACCTACATTATAGCAAAAATTCCCTATATTCAAACCTTTTCTCAATCATTAATCTTTTGAACTAAAACTGAAAACAAAACCCTAGTTACTAGTACCAATCTAGCCTAAAGATAAACATGCAATCATTTAAGAAAAAATAAATTAAAAATAACAAATGTTAAGTAAAGCAGGGATTACAACTCGAATTCACTCATGGGACAAACAGGTAATGCAAGTCTCAACCGTGTAAGGAGGGGAGCGGCAGGAACTAGAGGTCATGTGTTCTATGTAGAAACATGTAAACTTTTTTTTCTGAAATAGTGAACCTGCTGAACAACAAAGCTATGTGGGATGAATTTTGACCAAAGATTACCTCCATGTAACCCATGATTTCCCCTTCATTTTCAAGCAGCAGTGTGTCCCACAGTTGCTACACACTCCAGGTATGATATTTTAGACACAGACACTTCCCCTTAGCCGAACTGCAACAACAACAACAAAATAGCCGGGCAGGCTATTCTGTGGCAGGCGCCTGTAGTCCAAGCTACTTGGGAGGCTGAGACAAGAGAATCGCCTAAGCTCAGGACTTGGAGGTTGCTGTGAGTTGTGACGCCACGGCACTTTACTGAGGGCAACAAAATGAGACTCTGTCTCTAAAAAAAAAAAAAATGAGTAAAAGTCAGCTAGCTGAGTAGGCGGTGGGTGAGTAAAGAATAAAGCTTTTTCTTTCTATTTCCTCTTTAAGCCTAAGATCTAAAATTCCAAGTTAGAGCCAGTACTGACAAGAAATCTATGTAGGTTCCAGTACACGTGGGGTATATGGCCTATCCAGATAATATAACCTGAGGTGTCTACAAGGAGGGTGAAAATTTCCAAAGAAAATAATGTAATTGGTCCATAGGAAAAAAGTTTTTTGACTTTTGGAAAACTAGAATTTTGACTTATTTATCTTGAATGGGGTTTTAGTTAAAGGTATCCATGTTTGTCAAAAATCATTTTGTACACTTTACCGCACGTCAATGTATATAAATTTTACCTTAAATTTTTAAAATAAACATCTAAGTGCATTTTAATTAAGCCCACCAGAATACTACAAATGCAAAAAAGAGAATAAATGACATCAAAACAAAAAAATTTCATTTTTTTAACATAAAGGTATCTTACAAATACTTGAATTTCTTTCTGAATCTAAATTTTTAATAGGCACTCTTAAAAAGCATGGTCTAATAAAAAAGAACAAACTATATCTGCATTAATTCATTCAATATATATGTGAGTGCCTAGTTAAGAATCAATGGTGACACAGACACTGTCCCCATTCTTATAAAATTCAGGCTAGTGGGGAAATCACACATGCTAGACAGTCGCTAATGACTGTGACCAATACCGGAGAGCACTAGGACTGCATACATGGAGAACAACTGCAGCTGGTGAGGAATGCATGGGACAGGGAAATCTTTTAAGAAATATAAGCCAAGATTTAAAGGATAAGAAGGGAGCAAAGCATGAAGAAAGAAAACATTCTAGAAACATTTCAGACAGGAGACACAATACAAGGATTCCAAGATGAAAGGTAATGATTTCAGGAAGGCAATAACATGATCAGATTTTGCTTTAAAATAACAACTCTGGGAGCAATATAGAAAAGAGAATACAAAGAGCTCACTGAATGTTATAAGACTAGTTACACTGAACATTCTGAGTGAAATGAAGGTTGCCTGATGCTTGATAACAGAAGAAAGGAGAGAGAAATTGCAGACTCTCGAAACAGATGATACAAGGATAAAAGGAGAAGGAACTGATGAGAATTCCCAGGATTCCAGTATGAACAACTAGAATGATAGTGAGTATGAGCTCATTTGATATGCCAAACTACTTACACCATGAAGGCAGCCATCACCTAGACAAATGAATACACATGAGTCAGAATCTCTGCAAATGAGGCTAGACATATTTTGGGGATCATCTGAACAGAAGAACATGAAGCTAAATGAAGTGAAGACAGTGCACCAGGAAAAGAAAGTCTGTCCCAAGAACATCTCTATTTAAGGGGCAACAATGGGAATGATGGTGGTAGAGGGGGAGGGGCTAAGAAACAGAAAGTAGGAGGCACACAGAGGGAGCACTTTGTCACAGAAATCAAGGACATGAAACATGTTAGAAGGAGAGTGGTCAACTGTGCCAAATGCTGCTGGAAATCAAGAAGAGTGAGGATTAACAGTGATCTTTGCATTCACAGTTGCACATACAGAGCAGTTGAGGTAGAAACTCAACTGGAACATATTCAAAGTCAATGAAAAATTAGAAAAGAGAGATAGCAAATGTCAACATTTCTTATGGGAGCTGTGAATAACAGATAAGACACCCTGGGAGACAGTGCAGGGGTCCATCATAAAATTTAGTCCAAAAGATAATACAATTTTATTTTCAGGATGTGAGTGGCTTGAACATGTCTAATGCTGACGGGTAAGATCCAGTTTTTTAAAAATGGCAGAATCCAAAAATACTTAAGGTTCCCCATGAGATAGAAGGGGATGTGAGCCACAGTACAAGTGAAGAACTAACCTTTAATAAACAAGAGAAAAAACATCAGCCTCCATTACAAGAAAAAAGACATAAAAAGGGGGAAAATACAGGTAAAGTTCTGAACTTAGAAGCAAGAAATGAACAAAGTTTCTACCTGACACTTTCTTTTCTCTCTGAGACTAAGACAAGAGAATGTACTAAGAGTAAGAAGACCAGAGAGAGAGCTGGAGGTTTGAAGAGAAATAACTGCTGGTGCAAGATGACAAAGAAAAAGAATGCAATTGCTGGGCAGATCAGAGGTCTGTGACAAGGACAAATGGTGGCTCCCATCTACTTTATTTAAGATTTCAGTTTATCCAGTTGTACTACCAGAGGGGTTTGATGAAAAGATGAAGGGACAAAAAAATATTAGCACTAGTTAATTTTTATTGAGCATATTATTATGGGCCACCCCACTGTGACTGCTTCAGATGAAAGGTTCATTGAAGCGACATGCTTATCCCTATCCAACTAACTGATACAGTATTATGAAACTTATTTTCATTTTATTAATGAGGAACCTGTAGCATGAATTAATTTTATTTCATGACTATGATCAGTAAGTGGCAGAACTAGGATTCAAGCTTTAAGATTTCACTGAAGAAAAAAGGAACTGAAACAAAACAGAAATTTTAAAAATAATATGAGAAAGAATATAAAACTTTAAAATACTTCTTTTGTCAGCAGAGCAGTGAACCATAAAATTATGAGCAGTTTTCTATTTTAGTGTTAGATAGTTGATACGCAATTTAAAGACCCACCAAAGCTAGAACTTTAACTCATTTATATGCCAAACATTATGATGTGTTTTCATATACTATCTCATTTACCCTCAAAACAATAGTACCAGGTGAATCTATAACCCGATGAGAAAAAGGCTCAGAAAAGCTTAATAATTTGTTAGACCTTTTCAATCAAATCCCTGAAAAACAAATGGCCTCTCCCTGACCCCCTTTGCTACTAAGCCCTTACAAAACCAGGGGTAATAGGCCTGACTGCATTCACAGAGCAGAACAAAAAACTTTACAGCTGTTTGTTCTCACTGGAAATTCTTTCCAAACACTGCTTTATCCTATCAAGTAAAAGAAACTGGGACATGCTCTCATCACTACATTGAAACAAAAAATCAAAACTAAAAGTAAAAATCTAGAAAGGTAAAATCTTTGAAGAAAATCATTATGTTCAATTCTTAAACATAAACACTGAAAAAACAAGACAAGTCATTAGACTTGTTAATTCTGCAATGACACAATTAAGCTTGACGAATCTAGCTTCATTCTATAATCATACTAAAGTTTTAAAAAAAGAAAAAACACAAAATTGAGAGTTTCATCTCCCTGAAAGTTTCTCAACAGCTCAGCTCACATCACTATTTTCTAAATTGTCTTGCTGAACAGAATTTTGTTTTGACTGACAAAAACAAAAAACAGCAACAATAGGTAAAAAGTGAAATATACATCTGACAAGCTAATATCCTTAGACAAGACTGGCTATAATCACACACTACACGGAAACACTATTAGGAGAAATACAAACCAACTATTATGGTATCATTATTAGAACAATACTGGTATTACCATGGCATCCTGTCACTGAAGATACGTGTGAAAGAACTTAAGACTTTAAAAACCTGTAAGAAAGTATTCAGCTTTCATCTTTCATGTTATTTAACAGCCCTTACTTAAGATGATATTAATAAGGCTTTTCAGTATTTCCCATTTTTAAGCAAAAGTGCTAAATTTTTTAGGAAATTTTAGTTTTTTTAAGAAAAAAATTTAAATCATTCTAATCATTAACTATCTAAACAATTAAGATTTTATTCACACATGGCTGAGATTGGCCCTTGCAAAGGAAATACTGTTTATTTAAAAACCACGTTTCACACCAATATGTAACAATCAAATTTGACAGATTGTGTTTTGAAATTCTTCACATCTTAAAAGAAAATAAAGTTCTACTTACCATGTACATTAGTATGTCTCTAATCATCACCATAGCTGTTTGATGATCATTCCAAGCTTGATTTAGTGTTTGAAGAAAGTTGTTATTCAATGAATTTAGTACATCTTCTCGCACCTAGTAACAGAGGTCTTCATTAGTTCACACACAAACACATATACACACACTTATATACATGCACTTATCTGTGTAATAAAATAATAAAGTATAATCCTTAATTTTAAATCAAAGAAAGGCCAGTGGAAGTGTTTTAAGCTATAATCTGTACATGGATTGACTGCCAAATGTATATGTACAGTACAGACTTCTTTTCTGATCTCCAGAATCATGAAGCAACCTCCGAGGAATTTCTCAACCCTCCAATGACCTAACATTAGTCAGAATAAAATTTTATATTCTTACAATGAACTGTAAGACCCTTCAGAATTGGCCCCAGGTTTTTGCTCCAACTAAATTTCCAACTATACTTCCCCTCTCCCAATTTTGAATAATGATTGAGTACTAGTTTTGTAGTCCAATTACCTGGGTTCATTCCCAGCTCCCTAACAAACCGTGTGACCAGGAGTAAATGTTTTAATCTCTGTGCCCATTTCCTTATGTGTAAAATAGTATCCTTTCTGTAGGATTGTTGTTAAGGATCAGATTAACACTAGTAAATACACTTAGGACCGTGCCTAGCACTCAGAAAACATTCAATAAACATAAGCTATTACCTTAGAACATTAGTTTCAATTATCTCCTTGCTATAAATACAGCAATTGTTCTCTGCCATTTCTTCTGCTTCAATTCACACGGCTCACTCTCTCACTTTATTCTGCTCAAATTTCATTTCCACAGAGGTTTTCTTTGACCACTTATTTCAAATAAGGTGTCTCTACCCTACAAATCATTTTTCTCTGTAGTACTCATCATTACCTAAGATTTATTGTTTCTCTCACTAAAATGTAAATGCCTCCACCGTAGCAAGGATCTGTCTCTACCATGTGCACCTCCCGCACCTAGAATGGTGTCTGGTATTCCAGGACCGTCTGGAAAATATCCAGCCATCGTTAATACTATCTTTCATATTATACAGCTGGATGCTTTCCAGATAGCCCTCTCATATATAAAACCATTTATTTCATCCTCACCCTTCAATACCAAGATTCACTTCTGACATGTTAAGCACTTCTAGGATATCTATCTTTTTCCTTGAATCCGAAGTGTTTTCCTAATACAATTCTTATAAAAGACTATTCAAATTTCAAGAATTCCTTCCCACAGTTCTCAAGGATTAATACTACCTTCTCCAGTAAGAGGTTACTGACCACTACTCTTTCTTACTATGCTATCGGTCCAATGGAAAGGTCATCTGACTAGGAAAGAGAATCTAGACGCTGGTTCTGGGTTCATCATAAAGTAGTATATTTGTCCTCTAAGTTCCTATAATCCTTAGAGACTATATTGCTGGCTTCTCCAGTTATTCATATCCAACCAGTCTTCCATAGCCTATCTTAATTCTCAAAACCTCCATCATGAACAGATACCTTCTATCTCCAAACATCCTTTACCCTAGATAATTTCCACTGGTGGGAAGAACCTAAAGTGATGATGCCTTCTGAGAAACATGAACTACCTAATACATATGTTGAGATATACAGATACCTACAAAACTGCATTATAAATGTACGTACATAAAATGTCATTCTGTATTAGATCTAGTATCAACAAGTAATTGGAAGAGCAAAGATTAAAAGAAAACAAATAGAACACACTATGGGAGACTTTAAGTTCAAAATGAAAAAACTAATTAGTTTTTTCTTATATGCTCTAAGAAAAGAGATCTTTAGAGTTAGTGACGGGACAAATATATCTAGTAGTTTACTATACATACAGTATGAAAACCACTGACCTATACCACATAATTCAGGATTTTATTATATAATTAATCTTTTGTTCACAAAACTAAGCTCAATTTCAAGTTATACCACCCAGAAATTACTTCAAAAATATGCTGACTTTATTAAAAATGACAAATCATATTGTTACTTAGTAATATTATGTTAAATACTTTTATAGAAAATGGATAATACATCACTGGTTTCAACTCAGGAAATCTAGTATTTGTCAGAGGGAAATCCAAAGGGAGCTTATTTATAAAATTCTGTACCAAGCTGCACATTTCTCCTTTTTGATTAAAAACTAAAGTCTGTGTTTCATTCGACAATGAATCAATGTACCAATAACAGTATATATTCCAAACACCAAAACACCTAACCAATTAATTATTCATAAGGAGTTAAGTGAACTTTTACATACATTTTCCTTATAAAATTAAGTTAAATGTTAACTGTTAATTCTCCCTATTTTGGAACATACAAAAGTACGTGGCGTAGCTGTTGAATGAATGAAAAACTTAACAATTAAATGAAAAGTCAGTGTTATAAAATAAAACATGCTGTCTAAAATTACTGATTTATACATTTTATAATAAAATATATCAAGTATCTATGTAATATTTATAAATTATGCTTGCCTTTCAGCAAAATAAAATTAATCAATTAGCACAATGCGTCAAATGATTGCCTCATTTGCAAGATATTTCAAAAAATTATCCTGACAAATCAATAAAACTAAATTTTATTAAGCAGAAAAAATTAAGAGCTAATTTTTTGCTTATTATTCCGTAATTATGCATATATAAACATATATGACTGAAAGATGTAAAATAAATACATACATTTATTTGTATGTAGATACATTTGTTGCAATCTCCTTTTAAGTACTGATTAACAAAAAATTCTTCCTCTAATATTGTCCTAAAAAATTATTTTTCTACTCTGACACATGACAAGTAAATAGATATTTGTTCAAACATACACAATAAAATGGTAGGAATAAGATAAAAATTCAACTTTTGGCTCATGCCTGTCATGTCAGCGCTCTGCAAGGTCAACTAAGGATCACTTGAGCTCAGGAGTTTCAGACCAGCCTGAGCAAGACTGAGACCCATCTGTACTAAAAAGATAAAAACTGGGCACTTCCAGGAGTCTCATGGTTGAGTCCTTTGTATTTTCTAAGTATAAGATCACCCTGGGTGAAGGACTTGCCTACATTTTGGACTTTACCTTATACATGCAAATAATGAGCCGAATCTCATGCACCCTTATGTGAATCAAGAAAAAATTAGCTGGTTGTAGTGGCAGGTGCCTGATGTCTCAGCTACCTGGGAAGCTGAGGCAGGAGGAACACTTAAACCCAGGAGTTTAGGGTTGCAGTGATCAAGGCTCACAGATGGCATGGCACTCTAGCCTGGGCAATAGGGACTATGTCTCAGAAACAAACAAAAACCTTTTATGAAGATTAAAACAGGCTATTAAAAATGATACTAAATTCACGCATAACCCAAAATACAGTTAGTGAAGAAAAAAAGAAATTAACCTTCATTTTACAAATTATGAAGATAGTATCAGAACCACTGAAAAAGAAAGGCCAACATAGGGGAAGGGGGTAACAGACTCACACCCTAACGCAACCACCATTAAGTTCTGCATCACCAAGGCAAACAGGAGGAACTCTACTGTAGAAGGTATTATTAGAACCAAAACCTACAGTTAAGTGTGACCACCATTACTGTTAAAGAAAACCTAAATTAAAGTCACATACATTAAGAGACATGGAAGACCAAACAGCAATGCCAGAGAAGCCGGAAACAGGATGGGACTTGCTGTGACAAAAAAGATGAAATGAGTAATGAGAAATGATGGCTGTGCATGGCACTTAGCCTTGCAAAAGAAAGAAAAAGTAGCTGGAACAGTGAATCACAAATCTGGCAGAGTTGCAGAATCACTTAAGAGCTTTTAAAAACAGAGTTGAGCAGGAAGCAGTGTGGAGTTTGAGAACGGCCTGGCCAACAGAGCAAGACCCCATACCTAAGTAAACAAAAAATAAAAAGTTATGAAAAAGTTTAGGCTGGGCACAGTGGCTCACGCCTATAATCCTAGCACTCTGGGAGGCCAAGGCAGGTGGATTGCTTGAGCTCATGAGTTCAAGACCAGCCTGAACAAAAAAAGCGAGACCACCCCCATCTCTACTAAAAATAGAAAAACTGAGGCAAAAAGATCACTTGAGCCCGAGAGCTGGAAGTTGCTGTGAGCTATGACACCACGAAACTCTACTCAGGGCGACAGCTTGGAACCCTGTCTCACAAAAAAAAAAAGGGAATTTTAGTCCAGAACGATAAGACAAGTGACAAACTGGGAGAAAAATTTGCAGAAGACATATCTGATAAAAGATTATTATCCAAAATATACTAAGAATTCCTAAAACTTAAAAAAAAAAAAAAACTCAATAAAATAATGGGCAAACACCTGAGCGGACACCTAACTAAAGAAGATATACCAACAGCAAACAAGCATTTGAAAAGATGCTCAACATCATATGTGATTAGGGAACTGAAAATCAAAACAATATGATATCACTATATACCTGTTATCACAGAAAAGCCAAAATCCAAAATAGTGACAACACCAAATGCAAACAAGGTTACAGAGCAAAAGAAACTCTCATTCATTGAAGGCTGGGAATGCAAAATAACACAGCCACTTTGGAAGACAGTTTGGCAGTTTCTTTCAAAACTAGACACACTCTTAACCAAAAGATCCAGCAACCATACTCCTTAATAATTACTAAAATGAGTTAAGAACTTATGTTCTCACAAAAATCTATACACAGATGTTGACAGTAGCTTTATTTATACTATCAAACTTGGAAGGAATTAAGATGTTCTTCAGCAAGTGAATGAATAAATAAATTGTGCTGTTATCTGGATAACAATATTTTACTCAGCACTAAGAAGAAATGCGCTACCAACTGATGAAAAGACATGGAAGGAATTTAAATCCACATTAGTAAGCAAAAGATGATAATCTGAAAAGGCTATATACTATATGATCCAACTATATAATATTTTAGAATAGGCAAAACGAAGGCAATAGTTAAAAAGAACAAAATAGGTTGTCAAAATAGGAGATAAACAGGCAGGGCACAAAGGATTTTTAGGGCAGTGAAACTATTCTGTATAACGCTATATAATGGACAGGTATCATTATACATTTGTCCAAACCCACAAACCAGGTTCATGCCAAAAGTAAACACTAACGTAAACCATGGGTGATAATGATGGTTTGTGAACTATAATAAATACACCATTCTGATGTGGGATATTGATAGTGGGGGAAGGAATGGGGCTGGGCAGGGGGTATGTGGGAAATCTCTATACCATCCACAGAATTCTGCTGTAAAACTAAAACTACTCTAAAAAACAAAATCTACTTGGGTGGGGGGGCAAAAAGATCGGGGAACAACTCAAAATACAAAGACAATGTAATTTAAAAATGTCTACTATAGGTCTAATGTCTGTTATATGTCAGGCTGACATATAGGATTAGAAAACCATGGCTTGAAAGAGCCACCCTAGCCATACCCTTTTCTTTCCTCTGAAAAAATTCTTCAACATAAATGTTTTTATATTGTTGTATTAATAGTATTTATGCACTTCTGAGTCCTGAGGTTTTTGCTACAGATTAACATTCAACACTAACCTTTGCTCTAGGAGAAAAATACCTAGCTGTAACTATATCATTATCACTTCAAAAGCACTATAGTAATCCAAAGAAAAAAGTTACATTACCCTGAAATGTAAGGGAGAAAGAGTCATCTTAGAGTTTTAAGGAAACGACACCAAGAACGAGACTTATAAAAGGAAAAAAATGAAAACTAAACTCCATCAAAATTACTTTTGTTCTATGGATGCTATAGAAACAATTAAAAAAAAAAAAAAAAAAACAAGCTACAGACTAGAAGAAAAATAAAATTGCTTGCATTCCCAAACAACTCTTAAAATAATGAGAGCAAATAATTACAAGAGCAAAGACTTCACCAAAGATAAACAGAAGGCAATTTTGTATGTGAACATTCAATGTTAGCAGTTAGAGAAATGCAAATTAAATGGGAAGATCATTACATACCCATTAGAATGGCTAAAATAAAATGCTGACAATACCAAGTGCTGACAAAGATCGACAGTAACTGAATTATATAATACATTATTACTGATGGGTGTACAAGAAGATACAGCCTCACAGGAAAAGTCTGGCAGTTCTTATGAAATCAAACATATACTTACCATATGACCCAGCAATCCCACTTCTATATATTTACCCCAGAGAAATGAAAACTTATATTCATACAAAAATTGTGCATGTTTATTCATAGCAGCTCTATTAAAAATCACAAAAAAAGGCATCTACAAAAATGTCTTTCAACAAGTATATAGGTAAATAGATAACCAAATTGTGGTACATTCATACAGTAAAAACAGCAATTGGCCATGAACAGGAATAGATTATTGACTCAGTCTCAAAATGCTTATGCCGAAGGGAAGGAGCCAGTCTCAAAAGGTTACAAACTATGATACTAATTATACAGTACTCTTGAAAAAAACAAATCTATGGTGACAGAAAAGATCAGTGGTTGCGAGAGACTAGGGTAATTTGATGTGACCATAAAGGGATTAACAGGGAGTTTTCTGGAGTGAAGGAACTGGTCTATATGGTGTATGAAAGTATTTATATGAATCTATACTTGGGCTAAAATTCACAGAACTACACATGAAAATAAAGGCCAATTTTTATTACGTGTTACATTTTTTAAATGTGCGGTAATTATGATTCTCAATTTGGGTCCTATTTTCTTATTGTATCATATACACAAGCAATAAATGCCACAAGATTTATTCATAAAAGCAACTCAAAAGTCAAACAATGAAAGAACTGTTAAGCAGTTTGAGTGTACTGACCTTATGAACCACTCTGCAACAATTCAAATTTGCGTATCACGTTCATTCCTGTGAATATAGCTTTTCTTGCATTTTAAAAAATCATATCCCTGGCAAAGTCTAAAGTGAAAATTACTAAGTCAAAAGAAACCCTTTGTTTTTCAATGATGTAATAAAATCTGCCTGCTAATATACTATTCAAGGTGTAAGAAACACATCCTAAAAAGTCAACCTACTGGAGGTTGCAAAGGATGACCAGAGAGGATGAAAGCAGGCAGAGGCAGAAGGAGGAGACACAGGATCCTAGACTTTGCCTTGAGTTTTCACACCCAAATACCTCCAAGGATTGACAAGAAAGCTGACCCTCAGCCAGAAGCTCTTGGCCTAGCTGGAGAGTTGAGGACATGGTAATTTGCACAGTACTGCCCACCTTCCGACACACACGATTGTTTCTAATCATTAATTAAAATTTTCTCACCTTCTTACATTTAAATACTTTGGGCAAAATCCCACCAGCTGGTCCTAATTAAATGCCTAGGTAAGACAAAGAAATTATCAACTAAAATGAATTAAACACTTTAATTCTAAAAGCCACTAAAGTAGAACATATAATCAATGATGATATGGAATACTAAAGATTGAGGACCTCATAAAAAGTCAAAATTCAGAACTATATTTTGTCCACATATAGACAAATTTGTGAAGTGTAGAAAGTTATACTTAGCATTATTTTGCATCGAAAAATACACATGTATTAAAAACGTAAAATGGGGCACAAGGAGCACATGTTAAATATCCCTAGGATATTAAGAAGTATCACACAGGTACCGTAACTAAAAGATGAGTCCTTCTAGGAATGTGTAGTACTTTACCATTCATCCAGAATAATCAAAATAAAATAAAATAATCAGTACAGGCTGAATATCCCTTATCCCAAATGCTTAAGGCCAGAAGTATTTCAGATTTCAGATTTTTTTTTTTCATATTTGGCATATAATACTAACTCCAATCCAAAAATCCCAAATCCAAAATGCTCCATTAAACCTTTCCTTTGAGCATTATGTTTCAGGCTCTGGAGCATTTCAGGTTTCAGGTTTTCAAATTATAGGAATTCAACCTGTACTTGAGAAACCACCCAGGGGAACTGGGACTTTGACCAAGTCACCTAACCTCTCTGGTCTGTAGCTCCTCTCAACTGTAAGTGATTGCATTAAGTAACCGTGGTTGATTAGATCAATGGCTTTCGCATCATGCTCCACTGAGAAGTCCGAGTTAGTACCAATGCAGGGAAGGCTCCATTTCTCCTAATTAAATATGACTTGTGTTGGTTTTGTATTATTTTCAAAAAAGAGTTTTCACTATTTAAAATAACTGACAGACTCTGAATTCCTGGTAAGTATCTTTCTGGCTCAAAAATCTAAAACATGTTGCTTGTTTCATTTAATGAAGCCATAATAATACACAACATTTACCACAATCCATAAAAACAGCACTTAAGTTTCCACTTAATGAGCTTTAAGTTGTTTCATCAGCCTGCATTAATCATGTGATCTGAGGGTGTGACACTTTATAAATTTTACTTGTTATATAAATCTTACTTTTCAAAACAAATGACATTAAGAAAGAATTCTTGAAGATTTCCAAAGATTTTCCACTTTATCATACCAGAAGGATATGAAACAAACCCATCCAAAAAAGTAGCTTACTAAGGGGCAGTGCCTGTGGCTCAAAGGAGTAGGGCGCAAGCCCTATATGCCAGAGGTGGCAGGTTCAAACCCAGCCCTGGCCAAAAACTACAAAAAAAAAAAAGTAGCTTACTAAGGAAGTGACTCCGCATGGGAGTCAATGCCACAGAGTAGAGAGGACAACTCTCCCAACAAGCTATTTGAAAAATGCTCCACAGCTCTTCCCCTTCACTGAGAATTCACAGTTTACAAAGTTAAGAAGAGAAAGGGCAATGTTTTGCTATTTTTACAGGACAGTCATATATAATGAACGATGGCAGCACAGGTATACTGATGCTTGCTTTCCTTTCCTGTAAAAAAAAACAGAAAGAACTGGGAAGAACTCTTTTAATTTACACTTCGAAGATTCTTAATGCAGCCAAATTCCAATTACTTTTTTATTCAATTAAGTTTCATGAACAAATATTGCTATCTCTTATAATACATACAACAATCTTAAGATTTCTGTATTTTAAAGCAAGCTTCTACTAAGGCTTGAAAAATTTTAAGTTTTGTAGATATTTTAAATACACTAATGACATAAAATTCACTGACAGTGTTAGTCTGATCATGTTTTAACTAACTTTAAGAATAAAGGTGGCAATCTTAGAGAAATCATACCAATAACCCTAACAAAACTCTAAGATACCACTGCAGAGAAAACTCTTTCTCAACTGCTACCAGAAAATTCTTCTATAAGCAATTTTACTAATCTATATATGGTTAGCAATGTAAGAGCGTGTCGTAAAAAACACATTACTTTCAATTTCAAAATCAAATTCATTCTTAGTGACAATACTCCCCACTCTCACTTTTAGAAGGGTCCAAAATGAAGCTCTTAAAGAGATATCAACCACCTATGCAAAAGAATAAAATCTTTCCCCAAAGTGACAGTTCAAATATTCACATCTGCTTCTAACAAGCCAAAAAGGGTACTATGCACCATGGGGAATATGAGATACATTCAGCCACTTCACAATCTCTGTAAGTAAGAGGAGAAAAAGAAAGCCTACTATTAGTGTTCCTATGACCCCCATACAAAGTGCAGTACAGTGACCAGCAATACAAAGTAATGAAGTTCAATGCAGGACACAAAATAGGTATTAGAACATATTTTCATAATTTTCTACATAAAGAAAATTTGCTACGTTACAGCAAATCAAAAGTCAAAATCTAAATTTGTCATTTTTTTTTTTTGAGACAGAGTCTCCTTTTGTTGTCCTTGGTAGAGTGCAGTGGAGTCATAGCTCATAGCAATCTCAAACTCTTGGACTCAAGTGATCCTCTTGCCTCAGCCTCCCGAGTAGCTGGGAGTACAGGTGCCTGCCACAATGCCCAGCTATTTTTAGAGACAGGGTCTCATTCTTGCTCAGGCTGGTGTCAAAGTCCTGAGCTCAAGCAAATTTGCCTGCCTCAGCCTCCTAGAGTGCTAGGACTACAAGTGTGACCCACTGTGCCTTTTCGCCTTTTTGGCATCATGTTTTATAAAAAGTATCTTAGTTCAAATATTTTAAACTTTTCTTAAAATAGTATACTATGGAAAACCAGGATTTCTCTATGAGTACAAAATAATACCATGAAAAACAATAGCTTTTTACCTATTGGCAGGAAAGGAACGCAGAAAGGAAAAAGGTAATATACCATAGAAGGAGATCATAGGAATCATCATTGTAAAGTAATCCATTCCCAATGATTAAGTAACAGATATATATTGAAATCTATTATAGTATTAGTATCACAGTTAAACCAAACAATAGGGACTCTAAGAGAAGTAGTAAAACATAAAAAGCATGACAATATGGTAACCACTATTTTTGTTCTCTTTAGTACCATGGAAAAAAAGAACCACAGTTTCATGGAATCACATACTCTGGTTCTCAGGAGAATGACAGATTTCAGTCTCAAAAAAACCCAGAGGCATACAGCTCAAGTATCACCCATGCTCTCAAAAGGCAGTTAGATTAGGTAATTAACTTTTGTCTTAAAAGATGAAATGAATCTCAGCAATGTGTAGCTAGAAATCATGGTGGTTTCTTTAAATAACTTTAAGGAAAAAAGGGACAAGTCAAGAGAGTAGAGAACTAAAGATAAATAGCAATGTAGCACCGAAAATGGCACTCTTTTTGAAAATTAGAAACTAGTGGCTCCCACTACCAATAAGACCTAAATTCTAGCCCAATCTACTTTAACATTCTCATTTCCTATAAAAACATCTGAAGACCCTTTCATTTCCATCTACACTGATCTACCTCACTATGCTCATACCTACTTTTCCCTGGTGGGACCATATTCTGCCTTTGTTCACATGATGACTCTTCTTTTATAATCCTTTAAGGATCATCGACAGTGACCTTGTCTTTCTGAATTCCTCAGGCAAAATAATTGCTCTTTAAATTTTATTACCTCACCAAAACTATGAACTTCTTGCTGCCAGATATCATATTTTAATTATTTGGGGGTAGCTGAAACATGAGAGAAATTCAATCTCTCTATAGGCCTCTGGATTGAATCTGTATTTACCAACAGAAACCTTACTCTTAAATATGTCTATCAATATCTTTCTTAACTCAGTACAATCACTCTATCTATAACATATTTTGTGCATAAATGCCATTAAACCATCTCGCCATGTTCATTGACATTTGCCTAAAAAGAAGGTAAAAATACTCACAAAACCATTCTATAAAACTTAAGTCTGCTTAATTAACTGGCCCACAATAGTACAGACCTCACCTTAAAGTTACCAACTTGATTTCCACAGGCAATTAGTATCCTTACATAAACAACTTAATTTACCTATAAATAAATATAATACAGTAGAACCTCTATAAGTTGATCACCCAAGGGACTGTAAGAAACTGGTCAACATGCAGAGACGGTCAACACAAGGAGCACAATTGGTGTGTACCTGGTCTATGAAAGGTCAACATTCAGGAGATGGTTAACTAAGGAGGTTCTACTGTAAAACACTGAGTCATCTTATCTCTCTAAAAATTGGGAGAATCTCAGATATAAGTAATATGAGGGAAAAAATTAAAAAATTAAAAATGAGAAAATATACTGAAACATACATTTAAAAGTTTACACAGAAACATTTTCAGCAATCGAGATCTTATGTACAAAAAATAGTGAAGTGTTATCTGTTCTACAAAAAGACTTTTCAGTTTACAAAGAAATTCAAAGTATCACTTAAAAATTGAAACTGTGTCTCCTTCAAGGTTTCAATCACCCCCCTGTAAAACAAAGCCACAGATCCAAGTATGTAAATTCAAAACAAGTTCTACCAAGGCAGGAATACAGTGTGTAACAGAAATGTCTAGATCACTGCCTTGCATTTAATAAGTCTTCAATAGTTTTCTGAATACAGGAAAAGTGAGCAGGATGAAGCTCCTCTGATTCTACCTTCCTACCATTCAATGCAAGTAAAATATTAAAGAATACGATATAAGAATAGACTTTAAAACTACCAGAATAAATGTTCTTTTTAAAGCTAACATTTTGTTCAGCTATTCCTTTTAAGAGGAAGACAAACTTTCAAAGTACAAAAATTAGCTATCATACATTCATTTATAATATGAGGCTACCATGTGACCCAATTATTACTACAGAGTATTTATTTGAAAGAGGAGAAATTAAGCATAAGGCAAATCTAAGAAACCTACTAAGCTTTACAAAATTGAGACAATAAAGTTCTTGCCACATTAAAAATAAATTTTTCTCAACTTCAAGCAAATTAAAAATGGAAATGACAGGAATGACAAGTAAACTCCAAAAACTATAACCTTCCCAAATCTTCATAACTCAAACTTGTCAAGACACATATAGATTATGATTTTAAAGCTCTTTAAGCTAACAAAACCAACCTGAATCTCATTTTATAGATTAATAATCTGGAATCCAGAAAAGTCTACTAATTTGTTCAATATTATTAGTGGCAGAATTAAGTCTAATGCTCAGTTCTTTCTGCTTTTCACCTAGTACTTACTACAGCTGCATCTAAATTATTTATTATTGAACACAGAATATTCAACAGAAGTTAGAAGAAAAGCCAAATCCGCTGTTACTATACAATAAAAGCTTAGAGACCACCAAGTTTGAATCCTAAATAGGAATCTTATAAAAGGAGAACGAAGAGACACAGCTCCACCCTTACTTACCATTCCCACAAGTGGTAAAACTGGTCATCGCTATTTCTTAATTTAAAACTCTCTTTTAGCATTTAAAACACACATACAAACAATATGACTGTGAAAAACCATACCTCTGCTAAGTAAATATCAATCTTAAATTATTTTATAATTTAGCGTTAGAGCTGAGTCCAACTCTGGCCCTTTCTGTCTCCATTGCAATCCTCAATCTAAACACTGACTAAATGTTTAGATTCCTGAGTTCAATGTTGGGCCCTCTTTCTTTTGGTCTTTGTGATTTCATCTACTCTGGGGCTTTAAATACAGGCAAAGTATCCCTCATTCTAAATGCTTGGGATTAGAAGTGCTTCAGATTTTGATTATGTGCACATACACAATGAGATATCTCAGGGGTAGCACTCAAGGTGAAATAATTTTGTACAGTATTTTTAACAACTGTGTACATGAAATTAGTGTTTTGGTGTGATCAGTCACATGAGGTCAGCTGTGGAATTTTCCACTTGTGGCACCATGTTTGAGTGGTGCTCAAAAATTTTTGGATTTTGGAGCATTATGAATTTGGGATTTTTTAATTAGGGATGTTCAATCTATATCCTTATGTTCACCATTTCCAAATTCATATTTCCAGTTTAAACTTCTCACAGAACTAGACCTGAATTTACAATTTTTGTAGGTTATCTTAAAATTAACCTGTCCAAAATGGAGCTCCCTTTTCTACTCCAAATCTATCTCAGAAAGCAGAATCACTTAGTTGGGTGTCCAAGAGCCAAAAATCTTAAAATTATCTTGGATTCTTCCCTCTTTCTTATCCCTTACAATCAATCTGCTAGCCAGTAACATTCTTACTACTTTTAAAATAGATCCTGACTCTGAAAACCTTTTTCTATTATCACCACTGTCATTATACTTATATAAATCATCTCTAGAATTCACCTGAACTATTTGATTTCTTCTTCCTGGCTCCCTCACTTCAACTCTTGAGCCCTCTGACTTATCCACCACATAGCAGCCAACATATTTTTAAAAACCTACACCTTAGCACATCGATGAATGGCTTCCTAACATACATACAATTAAGTACAGAGCCTTAGGACAAGGCTTCAAGGCCTGTACTGATCTAGCTCCTGCTTCTGTCCCCAATCTCACCTTGTCCCATTTCTTTCCACTATCAACTCTTAACTCCATCAACTTAACTTCCCATTCACTCTAAGAATTGGTCTTTTTAGGGGCAGTGCCTGTGGCTCAAAGGAGTAGGGCGCCAGCCCCAAGTGCCAGAGGTGGCGGGTTCAAACCCAGCCCTAACCAAAAACTGCAAAAAAAAAAAAAAAAAAAAAAAAGAATTGGTCTTTTTAATTAGTTGTATTAGAATACTGCTATGCTCGTTCATTTATGTAGGTTTATTGCTGCTTTTGTGCTACAACAGCAGACTTGAAGAGCTGTGACAGAGAATGTATGGCTCAGAATAATGAAAGTATTGACTATCTAGCTCTTTACAGGGGAAGTGTTGGATAGCCATTCTCTCTGCCTGGGATGCTTTTCAATCCACTTCTCTTATGGGCACCTTCTCATTCTTCAAATCCTACTCTAAACATCACCACTTCCTCAAATAACCCTTTCTTGATCTATGTAGTTGTCCTCCTCATTTTTTCCTCTATCACTATATTGTTTTCTTAATTACATTTCATAACTAAACATTGCTCTGCTTGTTTGCTATGTATTCAATGAGTGCAGGAATCAGATGTTTTCTACTTGCCCTTCTATTTCCTTATACCCAGTTCAGAGCCTGGCAATAATAAAAAAACTTTTGAATGCTGAATTCTGTGATGAAAAATGTAACATATCTTTGAGGCTTTTATAAAATGCTATGCAATTTAAAAGTCCTTAAATCTGAAAAGTAACAGAACTTTTTTCCTTCAGTGTAACCAGAACTTTTAAGTTATTTTATTTAGAAAAAAGAAGTTAAGGAAAAAATATTCCTTGTGAAAGACTTTACTAAAATGAGACTAGATTTTTCTTATGGCAAGGCAGAAAGACCACTTCATACCCTATGTTTTGCTCTGTGATCTTGAGAAACACACTGAATTCCTTTGGGCCTCAGTTTCTTTGAAGGACATTCTTCAAATGAGAAGAATAATATCCTACTAGAAGTATTTTAAGTTTAGAAATAGCATTTATATTTTCAAAGCCTGCTTCATTCTGTGAACTTATTTCCAAACCCAACAATCAGTTAATTTCATCCCAAAGAAGTGTCCTCTGTGGAATCTCCATCTGTTCTCTGGTAGTTTGCATGCTCTGCTTTAACAAAAATGTTTGACTAAGTTTGCTATTCTTACCTCAAAATCAAGGTACCAATAAACTATACAACAAACTCGTCCTTCCTGAGTCCATGAAAAATTTATAGTTTCTTTGATTTCTTCAATGTGAAAAGATGGGTCCTGGCTCTATATATACATAGCATTAAAAGCACTTTGCTTTAAAATAAATATATATACATACACACACACACACAGAGAGAGAGAGAGAGAGAGAGAGAGAGAGAGACAACTAAGCTAACTGCCAAAAACATAGTGAATAAAAAA
Organism: Perodicticus potto; assembly: GCA_963574655.1. Lineage (NCBI taxonomy): Eukaryota > Metazoa > Chordata > Mammalia > Primates > Lorisidae > Perodicticus > Perodicticus potto. The sequence continues at coordinate 13,077 of CAUYRH010063106.1, read as the reverse complement.
TTGATAGAAAGACCAAATAGTAATGCTTCCAGAACCACAAAAGAGGAATATATTCTGTAAAGTTAAAGATAGGTATTTTGATACCACAGAACCCTGAAGCATTTTTCTCATCTTCCAGTCAAAAGATGCAATGCAAAGACAGGGAATACTGATTTTCAGCAAAATATACTTTTGCACATTTGATCACTAACATCCCTAAGTCCTATGAGGCAGAGCAAATCGAGACTTCCTAATTTAGGAAACAATCATCTTCCGTTACTGCAGGATGGTCCTGCCTATCAGTTAAGTTCTCTTTTGGGCCTGACACTCGTGACTCACATTCATACAATCCTACAGCACATGGACAGTCTAGGTGCAAGGATCACTTGAAGCAGTAAGTTTGAGACCAGTGTGAGCAACATAAAAAGACCCTACCTCTACAAAAAAATACAAAAATTAGATGGGCATGATGGGGTATGCTTGTAGTCCCAGCTACTCGAGAGGCTGAGGCAAGAGGTTGATTGAGCCCAGGAGTTTCAAGGTTGCTGTGAGCTATGATGATACCACTATATTCCAGCCCAGGCAATAGAGCGAGACTCTATCTTAAACATAAGAGAAAAACTTAATTCTATTGAAATAATCAATCAAGAAACATGCAGAAATCAGTAATTCCCTAGTCAAAAACCAAATGGTTCAAAATGAGTGTTTGAGAAAGAAAAAATAAGGACATTTTCAGATGCTGGTGATTGCCATTAAGGACTACATGTAAGAAAAGTTTAAGAAGAATTTGGCACATACTGTATTTTTTAAATTTATATAACATAATCAACATGAAGTGCCTGTATTTTGAAGACAGTTGCCGTGGACTTAACGTTTGTGCCCCCTAAATTCGTATTTTGAAGCCCTAATCCTTAAAGTGATATTATATAGAGGTGAAGCCTTTGGGAGGTAATTATGTAATGAGAGTGGAATCATTACCAAAAGGACCGCTACCTTTTTAAGATGACAGTCATGAGCTTTCTCTCTCTCTGCCACATGAAGATACAGAAAGGAGGTGGCCATTTGCAACGAGGAAGAGGGCCCTTACCAGGAACTGAAGCTTCAGGCACTTTGATTTTTGATTCCCCAGCTTCCAAATTGGTGAGAAATAACTGTTTGTTGTTTAAGCCACCCAGGCTATGGTATTTGTTATAGAACCCAAATTAAGATAACAGTTAACCTTAGATAGGGGACCACTTCAAGTAACTTACAAAATGCTAAAGCTCTTGGGAGTTCTCATGGAGCTATGTCTCACCTGACCTCAATCTACTTGACCAGATTTTAGAGTCCAAAAACCAGTCACCTAAAACACTGACCTCACTGGCCTTTCCCTCTCTTCTCATATTTTGGATAAGCCAATTCTCAACCGTGAAACATGACTACACATTTCCCCCACCAGAACATCTGTGCCGAAGCTGCAAAGTACTGCTTTAAAAAAAAAACCCACAAATTCCACATTCAAAGCCAATTCCTACTAAGCTTTTTTCTAATTTGGCAATTCCTTAGTGTATTCCCCACAAAAGGACACTACTCCAAGTCTCTTCAACTCATTTTCAGAAGATGGTTTAATTCCTAGATTCTAAACAGTTTTAGAAATAAAGAATCTCAGGTGGCGCCTGTGGCTCAAAGGAGTAGGATGCCGGCCCCACATGCGGGAGGTGGCGGGTTCAAACCCAGCCCCGGCCAAAAACTGCACAAAAACAGAAATAAAGAATCTCAGAGATATTACTTGCATTTTATAGTAAGTAAAACATAAAGGACTCCTGGAATTTAAAGGACTATAGCTTCACAGGGCAGTGAGAAATTAACTTTAAGTCCCACACCCATCCTTAATTTCAGCATTATTTGATGCATCCTTATCAATGCATTCTGCCTCAGGAGTAGATCTACAAAACAAAGTCAAGAGCACAGCCTGAAGCAGTTCCAGGCGACCTGCATAGCAGCTACCTGCTTATGGATAAAGCATCAATTCTCTCTGCCTCAGTTTCTTCATTTGTAAAACAGAGGTTAAAGGCAGCACCTGACACATTAAGTGATCATTTGGTAAGTGAAAACATGTAAAAGCACTAGCCCATAGTAAATGCTAAACAATAATTGGTTATAGTCATTATCATTCTCTATAGAGCCTCTGGAAATGAGAACATGCTACTCTTTTAAATTTACTTCTTGTCCATTACTCTGAATCCCATACTCTTTCCATACCCAAGAACTCAGTTGTTCTGATCTTCTCCCATTCTGTAGCATTAAACAAAGTCTTACACTTTTCTTCTTTTTTTGATGTCAAACTTCTTTTTTCTTGAGACAGAGTCTCACTATGTCGCCCTCAGTAGGTTACTGTTGCATCACAGCTCACAGCAACCTTAAACTCTGGGGCTTAAGCAATTCTCTTGCCTCAGCCTCCAGAGTAGCTGAGATTACAGGCACATGCCACAATGCCTGGCTATTTTTTGGTTGCAGCTGTCATTGTTGTTTAGCTGGCCAGGGCTGGGCTCGAACCTACCAGCCTCAGTGTATGTGGCCAGCACCTACTCACTGAGCTACATACAGGTGCCAAGCCAATGCCAAACTTCTTAAATTAGTCTTCTTTATTTCCCATACCTATTCCATAGTTTGCTCCTAAGATTCACCCCTTGACTCTGGCTCTTTGCGCTCTGACTCCAACACTTACTCCTCAGTATTTCTACTTGAGCATCTTCCTAGGATCTCACAATATTTCTCATTTGTGAAATGATTACTAAAGTACCTTCCAACTACAAAATTTCTCAGTACAATCTAAAAACTCGTATGTTAACAATCGAAATCAGTTTTCCACCATAACTTCACAATACTGCTAGTGGTGGCATCATAATTCTTTCTAGTAACCAAATTCTGTCTAGTTTTACTTCAGGATTTCTGATATTATCAATTCATTTCTAGACTCACTGTACCCAGATTTTTCCAAGTTTTCTCCTGATTCTAGTAAACATCCTCTCAATTGTACATTTCTGTCATTCTCATAATGTTCTATTACATTATCGCCCATTTAAAAATCACGTCTTCAAATACTGTCACATTATCACCCACTTTAAAACCTCCAATAGTTCTCCACTGTTAGTATAAATTCCTTAGCCTGCCATTCAAATTTTTTACAGTCTGTTCCTAGACCATCTTTGCAAAACTTATAATCCACTAATCCCCATAATATTATACACCTCAATCAAACTAAGTAACACCTAAACGTAACCGGTTCAACTCTGTATGATCACATAACATCTGCCATCCTGAAACCCCTTTCACATTATTCACAAAGATCCAAGATTGTTCAAGGTTCAGTTCAATTTCATCCTTTCCCATGAAATCTTAACAACCCAGAGTAATCTCTCCTTTATTTGAATTATTAAGCCATTTATGGCCTATACAACTCATTTGCCACTTAATTACAAAATGCTCCACACTGTTATCTCAATGTGTGAATCATCTCTCATATCAGAGTAAAAAGCCCAGGAAGGGATAGTATCATGTATTTTTGCATCCACTATATATTCAGGAAAAGCTGTGCACAGTAAAAACTTTAAAAAACTATTGATTGTGTGAAGAACACAATCACCTTGTTTCATGAAATACTAACTACCTGGCTCATGTAATCCCCTGTAAGAGAAACGAATTATTGGAAGAGTAGAAATAAAAAGTTACTATTTTGTAACCACCACAGTAATAATGATTCATGCAAGAATCATCAACAGATGCTAAAACCATCACATGAAAGTTTCAGGGGGAACAGGATATTTATACAGTCTCAAAATATATCTGAACAGATTACTTATGAATTACAAAGGGAAAAAAGGTACCTTCACAGTGGAGAAATCTGGCGGACACCAAGTGATCAAAGTTAACATCACCAATAATGGGATAAACTGACATCAAGTGCCTCCTGATGTGATGCACTGAGGACACAACATCACTTACGTATTATTCCTGCCAAAAATGCATAACCTGAAACTAGTCATGAGGAAACAATCAGACAAACCAAAAACTGAGGGACAAGCTACAAAACAACTGACCTACACTCCTCGAAATGTCAATGTGCTGGAAGACAAAGAAAGGCTAAGGAACAACTGAGTGTGTGATCCTGGATGGATCAGAAAACAAATTGCTATAAGGAATATCACTGCTACACAGGATAATTGGGGAAATCAGAATATGAACTGTATCAGGTAACAGTGTTACATTAATATTAAACTGTCTGATTTTGATCGTTGTTCTTTGGTTAGGTAAGAGAATTTACTTATTATTAAAAGAAATGTTACAGAATACTTTATAGTATATGAAATTTAAAACTTATTCTCTAATTGTTCAATAACAACATTGGTAATAGTAATAACAACAAGTACCAACAAGAAGACTGGCAAAAATGTAGCAAATGTTAACTGCGAATCTAAATGAAGGGTTCACGAGAATTAATTCACTGTACTATACAGGGAACTTTTCTTTCTTTCTTTTTTTTTGGACATAGAGTTTCACTTTGTTACCCTTGGTAGAGTGCCTTGGCCTCACAGCTCACAGCAACCTCAAACTCTTGGGTTTAAGTGATTCTCTTGCCTCAGTCTCCCAAGTAGCTGGGACTACAGGCGCTCACCACAACGCCTGGCTATTTTTTTTATTGCCATTGTCATTGTTTTTCCAGGTAGCCCGGGTAGGGTTTGAACCTGCCAGCCTCATGTATGTGGCGCCACCACTATACAGGGAACTTTTCTGTTTTTTAAATAAAATTTGAAAAATGAATACCCCAATACCACACAAAAACTGGTTTATATCAATCTGTGGTATTTTAATTTTATTTGAAAAATTTAAGACATTGTAGTAAAATTATTTTATAAACAATTACATTTTATGCACAGTATAACAGTTTGCTCTATAAATACACTTGTTCTAAAAAAATACATCCTCCTGAAATCAAAAAACCATTAATTTGTCTTTTGAAAAATTTACATTTATCATAGAACTCAGTTAAAATAAATATGGTCAGCTTTAATTAGTGAACATCTCAGAATATTTTTTGAACAATGTAGTTTTACTATTTTCAAGTACACAGAGAAAGTAAAGACAGCCAAAATGGGCTGACTTAAGCCTTTTAAGGAAAAAGTAATTACCTGTAATTAACATATTAATAAACAAGCTTGTGTAAATTACTGAATTTTACTTCACTATTATAGTATAGAATGAATTTATTACAGATCACAAACTTCATCTTCCCTCAATTTTCAAAAATTCTGATTTAGCTAATTATAAGTTTTGAGTGAAGATTTACAATACAGACATGAGTTAATTTCTATACACTTCCTAAAGCCTTTTAAAAAATATTTCTGGCCAAAGGACAATATGGTATAAAAGATTTTCTACATTCAACGTAATATAAGCAAGCAACAGTCCTTTAAAGTTGGATACCTTATTTATGAGATGTTCGGTAACAACTTCTCTTAGTCCAGTGTAGAGCTTTTCTCCATGTTTATGCAAAACCATCGTATATGCATTTCTATAGAGCTCCTCAAAACTAAGACCACTGTTATTCTTACGCTGGATTTCTTGAATCGCATTTTTCAGGAGGTCCCAAATGCTGTTAACGTATTTTTCATCCATGGTCATCTGTAATATCCAAGGGAGAGAAGAGACAAAAAAAAAAAAAAAGAAAAGAAAAGAACCAATGGTTGAAAATCTTTCTGTATTTGTCCATATAGTAAATATTTTATTATATGCCTATAATTGCATATCTACATGACTTATAAGGATGTTAACAGTAGAAATAAAGGATGTTAACAGTAGAAATAAAGAGCTATCTTTTAAAACTGTTTCTAGATCTGAAAGAAACAATTTTTTCTAATCCTTTAAGACTTCCATATTATCTAAAGCAGAACCTTCCACTTTAAATAAATTCATGATTTATACCAAGTCTCCCCTGCCTTTCAACCATATCCACCAACCTATCTAATTTATCTAATAGTTCTTATGCTCAAAACGCCAAGTTCTTATACTCAAAGTACAGCAAAGGAACAAGAAACATAGGCATCATTAAGGAACTTATTAGAATTGTAGAATTTCAAGCCCCATCCCCAACTTACAGAAATAGATGTTGAATTTTAACAAGAACCCCAGGTGATATATACACAGTATACACAGAATGAAGTCAGACAAGTAATTCTCACCTTCCATCAAAAAATCACCTATGCAAAGACCTCCCTTTCGCAATCATCCATCTCAGCATCATCAAAGTTTTTCCTCTTGCACTCCACATGTATTCAAAAGTATCAGTTTTCCATCTACCAAACAAATCATCACAACTCCACATATTCCTCCAGCACCCCCTAATCCCTCTTTCCATTTACAGAGATGACAGGCAGGAAGACGGGGAAGATTTCTATATTCTGTCTCTAGTCCCACATTTCCATTATATCTTGAATCCACTCCTATTAGGCTGTGTCACCTCTACCATTTCACCAAAAGTACTCTTAAGATTACCAGTAACTTCTATAAGGCTAATATCTAATGGTCGGAGTCTCAGTTCCCATTTTACTTGACCCATTCAGCAGCTTTTTAAAGAGCTCATCACTCCTACGCTTTAAAACAGAATCTTCACTTACCTTTCAGGCACTGCAACCTTTCAGTTTTTTATTTTTACAATCTTATGTTTTTCTTTCTATTTCCCCGAAAACCCCCAAAACTTAACTACTGACAGAATTCTGTTGACAAGAAGCCTTACAGGTCAATAAGCACATATTTTGTATATGTTCATGCATTATATACTATTTACAATAAAGCTAGAAAAAAACTGCTATTAAGAATATCATAAGGAACGTATATTTTAAATGGAAGTGGATCTCTATAAAACTTTACATTCCCGTTGCTTTCATGTTGAATAGGTGGAGAAGTAGGAAAAAGAGAAATTGGTTTTGCTATCTCAGGTGTGGAAGAAGTGGAGGGGAGACAGGAGAAACAGCCACACTCAGTTTAACTTTACAGAAATACATCATAACTTGTCTGACTTCTTTGCTTTTTCATTTTTCTAAAAATGCTTTTATACATCTCCCTTCCACCACTTGTTTTAAATTTAGTCCCATTATCATAGAAGGGTCCATCTCATAAAAGAAGTCGAAGGCAATCTTGAATCATCAAAATCTTTCTGCCGGATTGTCTAATACCAATTTGTTTTCTGGCACTGCTGCTTCTGCGCCTTTTGACCCATCATCTGGCACTGGTTCTGAAGCATACAACTCCATCAAGTTGTCTTCTGTTAATTCCTCTGGTGTGGTGTCTAGTGGCTCCGGAATTTCTTCAAGATCTGTATCTCAAAATCCTTCACCCCTCACTTTTTTGCTATAACCACAGTCTCTTTCAGGATTTGACTGGCTATCATAAATCCTGTGAAGTCACATAAAGCAGTTGGTCACAGTTTTCTCCAGGAGAAATTTATTATTTTGGGCCTGATGGCTTTCACACCTTTTCTGTAACAATGATGGCATCTTCAGTGGCGTAACTGTTCCAGATTTTAATGACGCTAAATCAGGGTTCTCCTTTCACAGGGCTGACACACTGACAATCCTTTCCACAAATTACTGCAAGAAGCCTAAAAGATCCTTATAATCTCCTTATCTAGAGGCTGAATTAGAATTTTGTCTTTAAGGCCAAACTGACCACTTCAACACCTACACTGTTCAATGTACAGATTTCTAGACAGCTAATGGCACTGTCCAACATCAAAAAACTTTAAAAGGCAGTTGCTTACTGACAAAGTATTTCCTAACTTCAGGGACAAAGAACTGATGGAATGAACACAGAAAATTGTACCAGTCCATGACTTCTTGCTGTAAAACCAAAGGAGGGACACCTATTGTTTACCTTTTTGCTTAGAAGCTTGGAGTTAGCAACTTTATAGACAAGGTCAATCCTGATAATAATCCCAACTGCTTCCATTCTAGAGATACTTTGCTAAGGAGAACATGTTCCAGCCCCATCCATGTCAATATGAAAGAGGAAAAGTCACCAGCCAATTCGTAATTACTCATCTATAATTCATTAACGCACCTTCCTTTCATCATTTTCTTCCTTACATTTTTCCTTTCTTTGTTTCATTTTGTCTTTTGTTTCTTTATTTTTCTTCTATTCTGCTCTCTTTTTGTGCTCCTTCTCTCACTCTTGCTCTTTCATTCTAACTAAGCAGTTAAGAGTAGAGATTGGAATCTGGCTTTCATCACTCACTTCTGTATGACCCTGGAGAAGACAATAGCTTTCTGCTGTAGATTCTTCATCTGTAAACTTGGATAATCATACATACTTCATCAGGTTGTTATAACATGAAATCAGATAATACGCATAAAACATTTAATGCTGTGCCTAGTACGTAGCAATCATGTTTAGCATTCATATTATTGTCTTTTTTCCTTCTTTTTTCATGTTTGATTTCTCCCTTACATGTTGTTATTTTCCCCTGCCCCTTATTTTCATCTTTCTTAAACTCCGCTCTTCATCACTACTAGTTTGTCTTAGCAAGTGGACAGGTTGAGGCAGATATTTAACACCTTGAACTCTGTGACACATTGTTTAATCTCTTCTCCTTAGCCCTTCTTACATCTGGAAGTCAAAGTGATTTTTCTTCTAAATTGCAATATTATTACGTAATTGTTTGCTCACAAACCTGCCTATAGTATATAATTCTAAATCCTCATCATAGAATACAAGGCCATACACAGTATGATTCCTACCATCAAATTCAAACCTCATCTTTGCCACTAAAATAACCCATAAAAATAGAGCACATAGATATGCTTGTTCCCCAGACACAAAATATTCTTCCATTCCTCTGAACCATGGTGCATCTTCTTCCCTTCTACCTAGTGAACTTTTGAGCAGCCATCAAAATTCAGCCACAAATTTTTCTCTGATTTCTTATTCAGATTTGCTACTTTTTTTTCATAGACATTCATGTAAATTACTATGACGATGCCTACAGTAGTTAGTATGGATCCCCTCAAATAGATTGTAAGCCCTGAGGAACAGAGATCTGTTTTGCATCTCCTTGTTACTTCTGGGTCCCCTAACTGAGCCTGTAACTCAACAAATGAACATATACCATTTCTCAATCTAGTTTTTCACCAGTTTGGATAAGGCTTATGTTTAAGATTTATGTCTAAAAGCTGATATGATTTAAGACTACTTTGATATCTTTGTTCAATTGCACACAACCTCAGAGAAAAGTTGCACAATGACATTTTCTGAACGTCTTTGACTTAGTATGTTTTGGGAAGTGCTTGATAATTTTGATGGAATATCATTTTGATTATCTTTCTATATGAAGTTTTCTGATAATAGAATATAGGTTAAGAATCTTATTTTGTGATTTTGATTGGAAGGACAGCATAGGTGAAGGAAAGTATTTTATTTTCCAGTCGTGTTCACATATTAGCTTCCCTCCTAGCTCTGAAAGTCTGCACTTTCTATATTTCATTTTACATATGGCTTTGTAAGCAATTGCCAATAGAGAGTTACTATAGTCTCTACCCCGTAGGGACTTTAGGAAAGGAACCTAAGCAAAATAGAACTGAAAACCTTTGGATCAACAAACTTCAAAGCTCTTAAACACAGAGATTATTAGATTCTGAAGAAAGAGCAGAATCTAGGTATGGTATTGGCGGCTCTTACTAGATGAGAAGGTGATAAATTGGAATGAGTTTCTGTAGAAGATAATGAAGAAAATAGGTGGGAACAGAAGGAAAGACTTATTCATGTATCTGGGAGAGATTAAACAATGTTTCTGGAAGCCTAAACACTGAGGCAGACAGCTAAAGTTGTTGGGAGGCAATATGAGAGAAAAGTAAATGGACACGTTTGTGTGCCTACCACAGAACAATAAAATAAATGAAAATTAAGAAAATGGACATAAAGGGGTGAAAAAGTCCATCAAGCCTCCTCATTTAAAAGTTGTCATCAAGGTACATTCTCATGCCTCAATTAGACTGTCTCTAAGAATCTTTTTATTTATTTATTTTTTGAGACAGAGTCTCACTATGTTGCCCTTGGTAGAGTACCAATATGTCACAGCTCATAGCAACCTCAATTTCTTGGGTTTAAGCAATTCTCTTGACTCAGCCTCAAGCTGGGAATACAGGCACCCACCACAATGCCTGGCTACTTTTTGTTGCAGTTGTCATTGTTGTTTAGGTGGCCCAGGCGGGGTTTGAACCCATCAGCCTCGCTGCATGTGGCTCTGTAACCACTGTGCCACAGGCAATGAGCCTGTCTCTAAGAATCTTGACACAGACAAGAACTTGAATCCTTTCACATACTGGCAATTGTAAATTGAACTGTGATAAACAGTCTAGTGCAGTGCTTCTCAACCTTCCTAATACAGTTCCTTATGTTGTGGTGACCCCCAACCATATATGAAGTAGCAACGAAAATGTCCTTATGATAAAATGATTTTCTTTTTTCTTCTGGATAGATGCCTAGCAAGGGGATTTCAGTATCCAATGGTCGAAAAGGTTGTAGTAGTTTGCAGTCTCACCAGCAGTGTAAAAGTGTTCCCTTCTCTCCACATCCACGCCAGCATCTGTAGCTTTGAGACACTGAGATGTGGGCTAATCTCACTGAGGTCTGGTGATATCTCTAGGTGGTTTTGATTTTCATTTCTCTGATGTTTAGGGATGATAACCATTTTTCAAATGTTAGCCATTCTTCTGTCTTCACAGAGAAGTTCCTTTTACGTCTTTTGCCCAGAGGTAGATGGGACTGTTTACTATTGTTCTGTTAATTTGAGCTCTCTGTAGATTCTAGTTATCAACCCTTTGTGAGATTGATGCCCTACAAATACCATTTCCCATTCTGAAGGTTGTCTTTTTGCTTTCCTTGTTGTGTCCTTAGCTGTGCAGAAACTTTTCAGCTTAATTAAGTCTCATTTGTTAATTAGTGTTGTTGTTGCCATAGCTGCTGAAGTCTTTGCCCTAAAATCTTTTTCCAGTCCAATATCATCAAGATAATGGAGAATCAAGAATCCAATGTACTCAATTCTAATATGAAGGCAATAGATGATCTAATACAAGTGGAGGGTAGGGGAATGAGGGATTAGGGAAAGGGGAGGGGAAAAGGGGATGGGGGCTTACTGTGTACAGCACACCTCTTGTGGGCAGGGCACAATTACAAGAGGGACATTACCTAACAACTGTAATCAGTGTAACCTAATTCTTTGTACCCTCAATTAATTCCAAACAATAAAAAAAAGAAATAATGAATTCAAATCTGAATAGTCAAGAAACTTAAAGGAAATCTATTATATGAAAATATTTATAACTATTAATAATAAGCTTTTGAAATAAAATGATCTTTAAAAAATCTGGATCGTTAAAAATGCCTTCATCCCAAGAGCAAGGTCAGTATAACTGACTGAACTTGAATGTTAGCTTATCTTATTTAAGCAACTGCACCAAAAAGGATAGTCAAATGTATGCTGAATTGAGCAACATGTGGGAATCAAAAGACTCAGGACAGAGACTTGGCTCTATCACCAAGCAGCTGTTTGGCCTAGGGCAAGTCACTTCCTCTCTCTGTTTCTTTCTTTCACTCTTCCAAAATGAAGCCAATTTAAACTCTGCCCTGAATGCCTCAAAATTGCTTGTGAAAATCAAATGAGCTGGCACTGAAAACTATGATTGCATGAACTTCTGTCAGGTTATTTGGCCTAGATTCTAGTAATTTAAGCTCTATTACTACTGTCTAGAAGTAACATTTTGTTTTTTTTTTCCCCAAAAAAGATACCAAAGGACTGTTTAAGATAGATCCAGTAGCCACAATTTCAGTTCTTTTATCTGCATTGTCTTTGTATAGATCTGAAACTTGAAGGGCAGGCTGATAGTAAAATTACCAATAGTATGTATAAGAATTTTTTTAATGTGAGAACTGATAAATCCATGCATTTCTTGTGATATTGATTATAAAAGCATTATACAGCTCAAAGTCAAGACTGTTCTGTGTGTACATTTTGCCCAGTTTCAGGGGAAATGAAAGAAGTAAACCAACTCAGTATCCTTTAGGCTGTACTAATCCCAACAGTCAAGGTCATGATGAACAGAAAGCACAGATGGAGGTGCCAGAAGTAAGGAGGGATCTGGGGATGTTCACATTTTGCTGAACAAAGGCAAGAATGGATCAGCTGCTCTTAATATACAAAGGTGACATATGTTAGACTCAATAGCAGTCTTCTTTTACTTTTTTTCTAGTAGTCAGGGTGGATTTGCACTGAGCTATCCTCATAATCTCACTTGAGCCAAAATCTCTCTTGCCATGGTGACTCACTGAGGATTCAGTCTTTGTCCTGAGTTAGAGCTCCTGCTATAGCTACTGGAACAGTTTTTCTCTATACATGTATGCCAATCTTCTACTTTGGTTTTGTTAATACTAATTTTTAACCAAGTGGGCTGTCTGTCACAGCTCAAATAAAACACACATCTGTGCATATGCGTTGTGTTCATGTTCACTGGTGCAAAGATTAATGCCACCCAAATTTCAGGGGATTTATTATCTATGGAAAGAATAAGCAACATAAATTATGTAAATAAATCTATTCTATTATCTGACTTTATGATCAACAAGGGTCTCTGACTCTTCTAACAGATCATTAGGCTCCTACCAGCAGTTATGGAAAGAAACAAGGGGGTTGGTCACATGGGACCATTTTGTGGGTCAGACCTAGAAGTAGTGAAGTAGTCCATGTTAATTCTGCTGGCATTCCAATGTCCAGACTCAATCACATGCTCATATCTAATTGCAAGTAAGTCTCAAAAATATAGTGTAGCTTTTTTCCATAAAGGTAAGGAAATAGATTTTGGTTAACACATTGCAGTCTCTGCCACACCAGTTTCTCTGAAAATGGGGTTTGTAAAGATTTTTATTTTGTTGTCATTTTTTAAAATAATTTTATTAAATCATAATTGTGTACATTGGTGCAATCATAGGGCAGAATGTGCTTCATATACAATCAGAAACATTTTGATCGTACTGTGAGAGATAGCCCTCATAGCATTTTCTTAATCACTATAT
>CAUYRH010063105.1:0-13691 GCA_963574655.1 Perodicticus potto | reverse complement strand
AACAGATCTCCCAAACAGACCAATTACAACTGCTGAGATCAAAGAAACAATAAAAAATTTCCCAACCAAAAAATTCCCTGGTCCAGATGGCTTCACATCAAAATTCTATCAAACCTTCGAAAAAGAGCATATTCCTATACTGCAGGAATTTTTCCAAAAAATTGAGGAGGAAGGAATCTTCCCCAATATGTTCTGTGAAGCAAACGTCACCCTGATACCAAAACCAGGAATAGACCGAACTGAGAAGGAGAATTTCAGACCAATTTCACTAATGAATATAGACACAAAAATTTTCAATAAAATGTTAGCCAATAGATTACAGTTTATCATCCATCAAAAAAGTCATACATATCTCTAGAATGGAAGAAAAAGTATCCAATGTATACACCTCTAATATGAAGCAAATTTATATCTTTCAAGCGAAGGCTACAACCCATTTATTGCACAATAAGATGGGGAAAGGTGAGAGGGAGGGACGGGGAGGGAGAGGGTGGGATCACACTTGTGGTGCATATTTGAAGGGCCAGGAGAAAACTTCTAAATACGAATCAAAAATAGTAAATGAGAAAATATCATGAATGTTATATCAATTGAGTAGATAAAAATATCTCCGATTGTATGTGAAACCTGCACACTGTACTCCATGACTGAATTATTGTACACAGCTATGACTCAATAAAAAATAATTAAAAAAAAACAAATCTGTTTCCTCAACCAGAGAATATACCTGGTGAAGGCAGAGACCACTTTTGTTTCCTCGCTGTTTTGCACTCCCAGGGGCCAGTGTAGTATCTGGCACATCCTAGGTGATCAACAAATATTCGTGAAATGAATATACAGGTGACCTCTGCAAGGATGGAGGGATTTTCTGTAGCACCTTTGAGTGGCAGGGTCCTGGGGCCCTCTGCAGCCAGACCCCTTCCTCAAGGGGTGCTTCTCACGCCCTGGAGGCCCCTGCAGGCTCCACGCTGCCCAAGCCCCCAAATCCCAGAAGCTTCCCTTAGAATCGATGTCTCTGGCAGCTGCTTCCCTTGCAAGGGCCCCAAGGAAGTTTCAACAATGTCAATTCCCACCAGGCGTTGCAGCCACCCCTGAAGGCGTGACCCTGCTAAGAGTGCAGTTTTCTCTCCCTCTCGCCCTAACTTTGATTTGATCAGGCCAAATCTGAAATGATGTGTGAAAGTAATGATATTTTGTAATTAAATCTCTGGTGACGGCCACTGCAATTTGTGCTACATGCATTGTTCATAAGGAAAAAACGCATCAATTCATTTTCTGACTGGCTACTCCAGGGACTGGCAATTAGGAACAGATCATCTCTGGTGGCCTCGCATATTAAAGAGCTACTGAAACGCAGAGAGAATTTGGGAGAGTTTTCTTTTCTTTTCTTTTTTTTTCAACCTTCTAATAATGTTAGCTTAATTAGGGAGGCTCAGTGATAAAGGGAAAGTTTTAGATGATTTGAGCATATTGTCGTGGAAGGAAGAGAAAGAGCAAATACAGAGAAACAGGGGTGCCAGGCAAGGGGGGCTGCGATGGCTGGAGGATCCAGAATGTTCCTTCTTCAAACTCTTAACTTTGCTGGGCCTGGCTGGGCTATGGCTGAGGACAAGTGGGCCCCGGGCCATGCTTCTCCTTGTGGCAAGACCTTTTTTTTTGTATCCTTTAAAACATTTCTTTCTTTTCTTTTTTTTTTTTTTTTTAAAATAAAGAGATAGTTGCCCAGGCTGGAGTACAGTGGTGTGATCTTAGCTTTCTTAGCCTCAGAGTTCTGGGCTGAAGTGATCCTCCTGCCTCAGCCTTCTGGGTAGGTGGGACTATAAGTACACACAATGACGTCCTATTGATTTTCAAAATTTTTTTGTAGATGCTGGGTCTTGCTATGTTGTCTAGATTGGCCTCAAAATCCTGGCTTTAAGCAATCCTCCAGTCTTGGCCTCCCAAAGTGCTGGGAGTATAGGCATGAGTTACTGTATCTGGTCAAAAATGTTATTTATTATTGAGCAGTGAAGTATTTCTTTTCATTTGGTCCCCAGATGATGGTTCTTTCTCTAACCTGGTTATTGATAATTGGCATCTTCTCTGGAACAAGGTACTGAAAGTCAGTTCTAACACTTCTTTAAAAATAAATAGACAAAGGCCGGGTGTGGTGGCTCATGCCTATAATCCTAGCACTCTAGGAGGCTGAAGTGGGTGGATTGTTTGACCTTAGGCATTTGAGACCAGCTTGAGTAACAGTGAGACCCCTTTTCTACTAAAAATAGAAAACCTAGGTGGGCATTGTGAGGGGTGCTTGTAGTCCCAGTTACTCAGGAGGCTAAGGCAAGAGGGTCTCCTGAGCCCAAGAATTTGAGGTTGCTGTGAGCTATGATGTCACAGCACTCTAGCCAGGGCAACAGAGTGAGATTCTGTCTCAAAAAAAAAAAAAATCCCATTACTGGACATCTACCCAGAAGGAGAAAAATCTTATATCATAAGGACACTTGCACTAGAATTTTTTTTTTTTTGTTCATAGTTTTTTTTGCACTAGAATTTTTATCGCAGCTCAATTTACAATTGCCAAAATCTGGAAACAGCCAAAATGACCACCAATTCAGGAATGGACTAACAATCTGTGGTATATGTATACCATAGAATACTATTCAGCTGTTAAAAAGATGGAGACTTTACGTCCTTAGTATTAACCTGGATGGAAGTAGAACACGTTATTTTTAGTAAAGCATCACAAGAATGAAGAAACATGAATCCTATGTACTCAATTTTGATATTAGGACAATTAATGACTATTACACAGTGGGAGGTGGGGGATGGGGAGAGCAGAGAGAGGGAAGGAGGGAAGGGGTGGGGTCTCAGTGTGTGACACACCTTTTGGGGGCAAGACATAATTGTAAGAGGGACTTTACCTAACAAATGCAATCAGTGTGACCTGGTTTCTTGTACCCTCAATGAATCCCCAGTAATTAAAAAAAAAAAAAAGACTTTGTTTTTTAGAGCATTTTTAGGTTCACAGCAAAAGTGAGTGGGAAGTATAGAGTTCCCACAATCCACACTTGTACTCCCATCACCCCACGCAGAGCTTCCCTCACGATCAACACCCCTACCCGTGGTGCGTTTGTTATGGCCCACGAGCTCCCACTGATGCAGCCTCGTCACCCAGAGTCCGTGGTTCACATCAGTGAGCACTCGTGTGCTTTCTGCAGGTTTTGACAAATACGTGATGACACGGATCCACCCTTATAGCAGCGTATGGAATAGTTCCACCCTACAAATCCTCTACCTATTTATTCATTCTCTCTCCCCCTCTTCCCCGGCAACTAGTGATGTTTTTTGCTGCCATATGTTTTTGTGTTTTCTAGAATGCCACACACATAAGTAGCCTTTATAGATTGGAGTCTTCTGCTTAAGTAACAGACCTGAGTCCCTTTCTCAGGCTCACCTCTCAGAGCCCAAGGAAAGCTGTTCTCCCCAACTCCACCCATCACGTGTGTAAGACTTCGGTCCTGCCTGTGCAGGCAGATTTGGGTGTGACAGAGACAGAATTCACAGCTGATGGGCTGGGGGTTGGGGCAGGTGCAGCAAGGGACCAGCTAGAAAAATAGGAAGGTTTGGGACTCATGGATTTAGAAGAAAGAAGGCAAAACAAAATGCCAAATTAGATTTGGTCAACATTATTTGTGCTTCTGGGATGTTCCAGACAAGGTGCTGGTCCACTGCGTTCATGTAAACTTTTAATTTGGTCCTGGTAATAACTCTCCTGCCTAGGGTGTGATGATTAGTACAGCCTATTTTACAGGAGAAGAAACTGAGGTTCAGGGAGGTCAGGAGCTCTGCTCAAATACCAAAGCAGGTGAGGATAGTGGTAGGTCTGAATTCCAGGTCTGTCTAATGCTAGGCCAGAGCAGAGCTTTCTGTGTTGTCGGAAATGTTCTGTATCTGCATTGCACATTGCTGGAGGCCCTAATGCAGCCACACACAGTCCCTTCCCCCCCTTCTTCCTCTCCTCCTAAGACAAGGAGACAAAGGATTTGGCTAGCCCCACTCGCTGAGAAGTTTGAGCCAAAAGACCATAACCTTCCTGGGCAAGCTGTGGAATTTGCCCACCCACTATGGCCTCATAAAAAAGGCCTCTCTAACTGTCCCTGGGCACAGATGCCACCTTTGCATGGACCAGGTGAGTCACCTTCCCCTTTCAGTAAATCTGGCCTGAACGTCTCTGCTACAGAGAAGTTCTTTGGGAGCCACCACCAATACCTATCGCTCATATGTGTAGCTACCGGGCACCTGAAATGTGGCTAGTGGATTGAGAAATGGAATTTCTTTTTTTTTTTTTGAGACAGAGCCTCAAGCTGTCACCCTGGATAGAGTGCTGTGGCATCACAGCTCACAGCAACCTCTAATTCCTGGGCTCAAGTGAGTCTCTCGCCTCCACCTCTCAAGTAGCTGGGACTACAGGCGCCCGCCACAACGCCCGGCCATTTTTTGGTTGCAGCCGTCATTGTTGTTTGGCGGGCCCGGCTGGATTCGAACCTGCCAGCTCAGGTGTATGTGGCTGGCACCTTAGCCTGTTGAGCCACAGGTGCCGAGACCTTTTTTTTTTTTTTTGAGACAAAGTCTCAAGCTGTGGCCCTGGGTAGAGTGCTGTGGTGTCACAACTCACAACACCCTCAAACTCCTGGGCTCAAACAATTCTCTTGCCTCAGCCTCCCAAGCAGTTGGGACCACAGGTGCCTGCTGCAATGCCCAGCTGTGGGCTATTTTTGTTGTTGTTGTTGTTGTACTTGTCATTGCTGTTCAGCTGGCCCAGACTGGCTTCAAACCCATCAGCCTCAGTGTACCACTATGCTGTAGGCGCCGAGCCAGAGGAATGGAATTTCAATTGTATTTAATTGTAATGAATGTAAATTTAAATAGCCACATACGGTGTGCGGCTTCTGTAGCTAGGCCTTGGAGATCTCAGTGTGGCCCCACAGCTGCCCCGCCCTGGGGAATGGAGCATCATGACGGTGTTTTCTTCCTGTATCTTCCCTCCCTTGGTGCTCCAGGAAGGAGGATCTGGCCTCGTCTTTTGAACATCCCACTGTGTCCCGCTCAGAGTTTATCATTGAACAAATCTTCTATCAATCTTTGCGGAATGAATACCTGTTTGTGCCATGGGTTTACCTTGTAGGAGTTCTCTCTCTCTCTCTCTCTTTTTTGAGACAGAGTTGCACTCAGTTGCCCTGGGTAGAGTGCCGTGATATCATAGCTCACAGCAACCTCAAACTCTTGGGCTCAAGCGATTCTCTTGCCTCAGTCTCCCGAGTAGCTGGGACTACATGTGTGCACCACCACGCCTGGCTAGTTTTTGTATTTTTAGTAGAGACGGGGTCTTGCTCTTGCTCAGGCTGGTCTTGATCTCCTGAACTCAAGGGATCCACCTGCCTCAGCCCCCAGAGTGCTCGGATTACAGGCAAAAGCCACTGCGCCCAGCCACTCAATGCCTCTTCTCAGCAACCCTGTGCAGTGACCTCCCGTCCTCATTCCCGTATTATAATAGAGGGAAGAGAGGCTCAGCCAGGTCTAGTGACTTCTCCTAAGCCACATGGCTGGTAAACATCTGGTTTGGAGCCAGGCATGTCTGCTTCATCCTATGCAGGTTTGGGGTGGACCTCCATTATGACTGCTGACTCCATGACCCCAGAAGTATTTATTATTCTTACCGCTGTCTTAGCAGACAGGGATCCAAATGCCAGTAGTTTCTTTGGGATGAAAAGGTGGTAAGAGTAAGGGAGCAAAGAAGTGAGCTAGGGAAGAAGAGGGGCTGATCAAGGGTATGTCACCACACCAGTTCCCAGTGGGTGGCTGAGGCTTGGCTATGCTGGGAACTGTCAGAGGGTGCAGGGATGGCACCACAGAGTCACACCACCTACCCGGTAAGGGAGCTGGGGTAATTATCCACCACTTTTCATCACTCACTAGTTGAGAGCTGTTCTGGGTAGGTGGGTGTGGCACAGAGATGGACAAAGTGGCCTCCATGGACAGAGAAATTCCTTAGGCAAAAAAGTGGCAGTTGCTAGCAATGCCCCCCACCCAATGTTGTGGAAATCCCTGACCTGGGGCTAAACTCCTGGGGTCATTGTAGGCCCCATTTCATCAAAAAGTAAGGTGCTGCTTTTCTAAATTCCTCCACTGCCCTTAGAGACCTCAGATTGCCTTTTATGAGGTTTAGCCACAAGGAAGCAGATGGCGCTTTGCCGATCATCTTTGGAAATTGGAATGTATTTGCAATTCAGAGAGAGGGTACTGGGGATCTTTGCATATGTATAAAGAAGGTGTTTCCTAAGCATCAGAATGGTATAAATAAGGTTTAGGTGCCTGTTTAAATCCACTTAGGGGGACAAACTTTTGGGGAATATCTCCAGGGTCTTTAGGAGTGCCCATCAGCATATGAAGAACTCATGGATTACACATTATTCTTGTATTTTATTAAAGTGTTCCTTCTAATCAAAGGCAACTCTTAGCTTGAGTAACTGTAAGCACTTGAAAACAAGGAAAAGGTGAGTTTTGTGTGTAACCATAGTTTGCTTTTCATTCTAAAGTCAGCCTGACTTGCCCATTCTGAATTCAGATTGGAACATCATCTTTTTACAGATCATTTTCACTGTTAAATTGTTCAAATTTAGTTTTCTTCTCTTGGCCCCAACCCCTGCATAGGTTTTTAAAGGAGTCAGAAGCCTTGTTTAAGGCTTGCTAGCATTTCATCTTGGATTCTTACTTCTTGCTGCTCCCCATTTGGAAACTAATATCTATTTAACATCTATTAAGTGCTGTCTCGAAGTAGTCTCTTATAGTGCATTTTATCCTGGGTACAACCTTGTAAGGGGAAGTATTCACCCTTTGATTTTATACAAGGTCAAAACTCCCCAGAGGAAGTGAGCAGGGAGGTTTCAGAGAAATGTTCAGGGGGTGAAGGATACCAGGTGATTGGGGATTAATCCAAAGGTCTCAGCCCGGGCTGCACAGTTGAGTCACCTGGGCAGCTTTTTAAAAATACTGATGCCTTGGCTGGGCGTCTGTGGCTCAAGTAGCTAAGGCTCCAGTCACATACACCTGAGCTGGTGGGTTTGAATCCAGTCCGGGCCTGCCAAACAACAATGACGGCTGCAACCAAAAAATAGCTGGGCGTTGTGGTGGGCACCTGTAGTCCCAGCTACTTGGGAGGCAGAGGCAGGAGAATCGCTGGAGCCCAGGAGTTGGAGGTTGCTGTGAGCTGTGATGCCATAGTACCCAGGGCGATAGCTTGAGGCTCTGTCTCAAAAAAAACCCCCAAAATCCAAAAAAAACCCCTGATGCCCAAGCTGTCCCCAGACCACTGACGTTGTCAGAGTCTCTGAGAATGAAATTTGGGTTTTTTTTAAAGCTGCAGAGGTGGGCAGTCAGGTGGGCTTAAGGGGTGGGCAGGACTGAGAATGGCAGTTGTGGACAGCACGCAGCCTCTTTCCCAAAGCCAAGTCCAACGTTCAGTGTAGTGGAACCCATGTGGACATCAGAGTCAGGCAGACTTGGGTTCCAATCTTGGCTCTGCTACCGAATCCCTGTGATTTCTTTTTCTTTTTTTTGCCATTCTGGGTAGAGTGCCGTGACATCATGAAAATTCACAGCACCTTCAAGGTCCTGGGCTCAAGGTGATTCTCTTGCCTCGGCCTCCCCAGTACCTGGGACTGCAGACATCCACCACAATGCCCAGCTTGTTTTTCTATTTTTCCTACAGACGGGGTCTTGTTCTTGCTTAGACGGGTCTCAAATTTCTGAGCTCAAGTGGTCCACTCACCTCAGCCTCCCAGAGTGCTAGGATTACAGGTGTCAGCCATCATACCTGGCCCTTAGCTGGGATTTTGAATCAGGTGTCTGGTCACAGGGAATCTCCTTTTTGAACTGATGTTGATAAAAGTAATAATAATAATCAGACTTGATTTACACGGTTATTCTGAAGAGTCATTGGGGTACTCAGGTATTCAGAAAGTGGGGTTCCCCTCATGATATGCCTAATACCAGTCTCTCCTAGCTTCATGTGGCGTGGCCTGGTCCTCACCCTGCCTAGAAGCCTGTGGCTGACCTCAAGTTCCAGTGCTGGCCCTCTTTGGAAGCTACCCCCTTTGCTGATGCTGGGAACGTGCTCAGCCGTGCCTATCTTCTCCCAAGGAGGATAGTATCGACATTTCAAAACAGTTTAATTATTCTGCGGCTGCCTGGCTATTAGCTGCGACAAGAGAGCTCAGGGCTATTTTTCAGCATTAATTTTCCATTTGAAATGAATTCCTTTTGGTTACACTTTTTAAATGTTTCTTTTAATTAGATGCAATTACTTCAGAAGAATTGCTTTTATTCCTCAGCCTGAGATCCCAGTGATAAAGTCGTTATCTGGCCCCACCGAACGGCCGGGATGGCTCATTTAGTCCCTGCACTAAAGTATATTGAACTAGGAAATTATACAGCGAATCAACTATTAATTCCTTTTATGATCGCTCACTCTAACATCTTGAATGAGATCTTCAGGGGGAAATTTAGTCACAATAGGGATCATTGTTCTTCACCTCCAGCCGCCAGCCCAGCATGAGGGGGGCTGGCAGCCTGGGGGCTGCCCTCGTGATGGGCCTTAGTACTGGGACAGTGGCATGGGGGCTCCTGGCTTTTCCAGGGATTGGGGACAGGGGCAGTAGGGGTGAGCAGTGCTGCCAAAGTTCCTTGGCCAGGCTGGAGGAGGTGCGCCTCTGCCCCGGGAAAGGCTGTGGCTGTTTAAAGACAGAATGCAGACAATTGCTCACTTTGAAGGCTGCACCTTCTGACGACTCCTTTGGTGGTTCAGTGTTCCGGAGGGAGCTAGGAGTCAGTAGGTGGCGCTCTTCCCTCTGCGTTGGTAGCTACGCTTGGGCTGAAAATAGGCTCTGGAAGAGCCCTCACAGTCAGTGTTAGAAGAACCCTTTCTTTTGAGGCTTTAGCTCAATCTACTCTTAACAGATGGGGAAACTGAGGCACAGGGGGTGCACAGTTAAATAGAGACAAAGGCTGAGCTAAGTCTCTTGGTCCCTGACCAAGCCTCTGAATATGGGCTCTGGGATATTCTTAGTGGGTTAGAAGTTTCCTCTTTAATCTTGGCAAGCTGGTGGCTTCTCCTGGGGGCTGAAAGCTATTGGTGAGAGCCATGGCTCTGCCCACCTGCTGCTGCCTCGGCACTCCAGAGGGGCTGCACTTCCAGCTGCCTGAAGAGGAAAGTGGTCAGTAGAACCACAGAGCTTCCAGCACCTGCAAACCACAGGCCTGCAGGGCTGTTGGAGGTGGGATGGGGCACCACCCGATGCTGGTGGTGACCTCAGGGGATCCATAAACACTGTTGGACAACTGCTGTCAGCTGGGCACTGGGGAGGTGGTTGGGGGGATGACGATGATGAAAACACGCCCCTGACCTTGAGGAGACATTCACTCCACATCATAATATGATGCATGTGTAGAATTTCTGTTAGAGGAGCTACGGTTTGAAGGATGACGAGGAGTTTGCAGGGGAAGGGCTTTCTGGGCAGAGAGCATGGAAAGTACAAAGGTGTGTGGGGAAAGCAGGAAGGCGGGGGTGGGTGGAGAGGAGTGTGTGGGACTTCTCCCAGGGCCTTGTCTGCCAGGGTGCGGGTACGGGTGGGTGGTTGGGGGATATTAGACTTTGTCCGGAGGGTAATTGGGAGCCACTGAAGGCTTTAAGCAGGGAGGAGACATGGTTGACAGATCATGCTGGTTGCTCTGTGGACAGATAGGAGAATTTGAGATTTTGAACACGTATAGACACCTGCTGGGAGGCTCCCGTCACTGTCTGGGTGAGAGGTGAGTGTGGACTGAATTAGGACAGGGGCAGTAGAAATGGCAACGAACAGGTATGGGTTTTTTGTTTGTTTGAGCAGGGCTGGCTTGTTTGTGTCCTAGACACTTCTGCCTTCACCGGCCTCTCCCACCAGAAAGGATTTCTGTGGGTCTTAAGAATTTCATTTGTTTCCAATGAGAGAAAAAAGTGACATGTGTCTGCCCTCAAATTTCATTTTCCCCTCTGAGTTTGAAAGAAATCAAAATGTTTGTGATCTCTAAAATATGGCTGGGCCTAGGCACTGCTACTGTGCCTACGGGAGAAGTTGGCACAGGTTTTGAGGAAAGAACAGACAGGATTTGGGGCTGGGGTCTCCGGCTTTGTGGCCAAGGGAGGATGTGGGGGGCCCCAGTCTCTGCTCACCCTCTGGGTGCCCTGGAGAACAGTAATGATGGTGATCACCACTTAGCGAGCCCTTGCTGTGCCCCAGGGATAGTACTCACCTGGTTCATTTGCTCCTCATAGGGTTTCTTTGAGGTTGGGACTATTATTCACTCTACTTTGTAGGGGAGGAAACCAACACTCACAGAGGGTAACTTGGCCACGGCTGCACAGCAGTGGGGAGGGTGGAGGGGTAGAAGGATGAGCTGATTCTGGAGCGCAGCCTGGTAATAGCAGCAGCAATCTCTGATATCTGAAAAAAAAAAAAGAAAGAAAACAATTAGTTGGGTGTGGTCAGGCACCTGTAGTCCCACGTACTCCAAAGGCGGAAGCGGGAGGATTGCTTAAGCCCAGGAGTTGGAGTTGCAGTGACTTTTGATGATGCTTCTGCCCTGGGCAACAGAATGAGATCCTACCTAAAAAACAAACACCAAACAAACAAACAAACAAACAAAAAAACGAGACAGCATTTATCGAGCACTTTATACATTGCTTAGATCTGCACTAAGCAACCACATATGCTGTGTGATCTCATTGGCTCATCACTTAGCCTCTGAGCCCCTGCTCTTGTGGTGGCCCAGGGCTTAGTGTGGGATGGACACTCCCCAACACCCTCCACCTTCCCTGGCATGGGAGGGCCAAGAGGAAGCCCAGAATGCAGTCTCAATACTCCGCTGTCTCTCTTCTCTCTGGATGTCCTCCCCCATTCCCAAGGACAGGCCTGGGCTTTGTTTCTGTCCGAGGAAGAGGTGGGTGCCCTCCCTCTGGGGGGTGGAGTGGAGCAGCCCTCTAGTCATCTGATGTTTGTCTTGGGGAGGGGATATGGTTAGTAGGAGACGTGGTTTCTCAGGCTAGATTCCTTTCTGTCCCCAGGTGCCCTGTATGGACTGAATGCTGCATTTCTCCAGAATGCATACGTCAAAGACGAAATCCCCAATGTGGTGATATTAGGAGGTGCGGCCTATGGGCAGTAATTAGGTTGTGAGGGTGAGGCCCCCAAGAATGGGATTTGTCCCTTTATAAAGGTCGAAGAGACCAGCGATCTCTCCGCTTTGTGAGGGTATAAGAACAAGAGGACAGCCCTCACCAAGAACCCAACCATGCTGGCACCCTGATGCCAGCCTCCAGACATGTGAGAAATAAATGTTTGTTGTTTAAGCCACCCTGCCTGTAGTAATTTGTTATAGCAGCCTGAGCTGAGATGTAGCCCTTGCACTAGGCAACTGTTTGACACTGGTCCTGGCCAGAGTGTCCTGCCTGATGGGGAGCCGTGGAAGCAGGCCCATGGTGGGCTGGAGGCAAACCAGGGCTCTTTCTCATGCGTGTTGAGATGAGCCAACCATGGAGCTGTTAGGGTGGCCAGCAGTTTCCTGGGACTCAGGACTTTCAGTGCCCAAAATGGGACAGTCCTGGGCAAACTGGGGTCTGTTGGTCACCTATGCTTTCTCTGTGTGACTATAGCAAATAGCAGTTGAACACCCCTTCTGGTAAAGACACCAGGCAGCTGTCACCTTATCTTTGAATAATTTCCATCTCTTGGCCCATTTCCAAGGGAGTCAAGTTGACCAGTTTGGCCACTTGGTAGGGATGGGTTGATTGGCTGATGAAAGTACCTTTGGATGTGAGCAATAGTCTTCCAAAGGTATTGGAGAATTACTGTTTGGACTTGAGGTCACATGCTTTTCACTTTGTGTTCTATTCTTTTAAGCAATATGGAACTTAAGCTAGCCATACCTGGGAAGTTCCACTTTCCATTTAAATTTCACTCCTGTGTAGAAACTATGTGTTTGCTCTTTGCATTTTAAAAATTCAACTGAGTTCTACAATTTTCATAAAAGAAAAGTGCATGATATCAGGGCAGTTAATAGATAATTTTAAGCAGTTCAAAAACTGATCTTTTGAAAAACAAGAGCACTAACTTTAAACAGCACGCATCTGGGTAGAAAAACAGGAGTGAGGTATCATGAAAATCTTATGGATAAGAGAAAATGCTACACGGGAGATATAAAACACAGCCATCTGGGTGTGATGGGTGCCCAGTGTTTAGGAAAGATGAAGCAGGAGTGGGCAGAAAGCATGTTTTCGTAGTTTGCCATTTAAGAGGTGGGCAAAAATTCTCAACCTCACTAAGCTCTAGTTTCCTTATCTGTAGAATAGATAGAAGACTATTGGGTTGTTCCCAGGTTTAAACAAGATGTTTAGTTACAGGCTCACACCTGTAATCCTAGCACATTGGAAGGCCAGGGTGGGTGGATTGCTTGAGTGGATTATTGAGTTTGAGACCAGCCTGAGCAAGAGTGAGACCCCATTTCTGCCAAAAATAGAAAAATTAGCTAGGTATGGTGGCTGGTGCCTGTAGTCCCAGCTACTCAGGAGGCTGAGGCAAGAGGATCACTTGAGCCCAAGAAGTTGAAGTTGCTATGAGCTATGACACCACAGCACTCTACCAAGGGCGACAAAGTTGAAAACTCTGTCTCAAAAAAAAAAAGAAAGAAACTGGAGCTTTGGTTTTCTCGCTTGTAAAAGGTAGATGATATCTCCTTCACAAGGTTATTGTGAAGAAGGAAATATAATTAGATAGGCATAGTGGACAAGATAATATTAAATAACCCCAGCATCACCTCTTGCAATGCTGTTTATGACCCCAAATAAATGACTTACTTAAGTCTCTGTGCCTCAGTTTTTCCATCTGTCAAATGGGGATAATATAAAAATCTACTTCCAAAGATTATGGTCAAAGTTAAATGATGCTACACACAGAAGACACTTAGACCAGCACCTACTGTATTTTAAGTGCTAGATTTTAGCTGCTTTGTTGTTGTTGTTATTTTATAAGATAGAGTGATTTCTAGTCTCCAGAAAGAGAATCAGAAGTTTGAAAACGGGACTGTTATTTTTTACCCACCAGGTAATAGCCCCACTTTGATTTTTACCTACTTTAATTATAGAATTTGACAGAACTCCCAGACTGCCATAATATAAATGATCCTCCTCAGTTAAAACTGCCAGTTCATTTTCATCTAGGAAAAACAAAACAAGACAAAACAAAAATTGAAAATGGTGGTCATTTCCATGGACAAATAAAAAAAAAATTCTTAAAATTTTAATACCAAGTAATTTTAAATTAAAGAAGTAGGAAACTATTGGCTCAAGGCTGTCTGTGCTTTGAGTTCCTATATAAAGAACTACAAACTAACTTAGCCCAGAAATAACCAAAACCTAAGTCTTCCAAGACTTGGCAATTATTAATTGAGCTGCAGTGAACAATCTGGTGCAAATATCCTTGTTGCCAAGTGATTTTTGGTCTTTTGGATATACACCTAGTAGAGGAATTGCAGGATCAAACGGCAGGTCTACATTTAGATTCCTGAGTGTTCTCCAAACTTCTTTCCAAAAGGAATGTACTAGCTTGCATTCCCACCAA
>CAUYRH010063102.1:0-67559 GCA_963574655.1 Perodicticus potto | reverse complement strand
AGCACAGTTCAGCAACAGTCTGTGCCCGTCCACACCCCTCAAGAAAATCTCCCAGAATCTGTACTCCTTGGGGGACAGGCCTCCAGACCTTGGGGTGAGAGTGGAGGGGAACACCAGGAACTCCGACTTGCAGGTAGAGAGAATATACAGTTTTATGCCTGGCTGGAGAGTGTCACGGCACCCTAGAAGGGGAAGGAGGTCTGGTTTTTAGAAGGTCTCTCCCATGGGGTAGAATGGGAGAACGTCCGGACTCTGCTGGCTTGTTTGTATGGAGGTTGGGGGAGGGGACTCCCGTCCGCTTGGTGATATGATCTGTACCTTTTTGTTTGTGTCCTTGGGGTCTCAGGTCTCCCCAGCAGGGTTGATGTGCGCTCTTCGACCTTTTCTTTTGGCTCAGATCCAAACCATTGGCTTTCTTGATGAGTTTCTGTCCTTTAACGCTCCTTTTGGATGGGAACCTCTGCGGAAAGCTGGCTACAGATCGCCATCTTGGCTCCTCCCCCCATTTTATTTTATTTTATTATTATTTTTTATTTTTGAGGATTCATCGAGGGTACAAGATACCAGGTTACACTTATTGCATTTGTTTGGCAAAGTCCCTCCTATAATTGTGTCTTTCACCAAAAGGTGTGTCACACACTGAGACCCTACTCCCCTCCCTCGTTCCCTCTCTCTGTTCTCCCCTTCCCCCACCCTGTACCGTGTACTAGGTCATTAATTGTCCTCATATCAAAATTGAGTATATAAGATTCATGCTCCTCCATTCTTGTGATGTTTTACTAAGAATAATGTGTTTCATTTCCATCCAGGTTAATACAAAGGATGTAAAGTCTCCATTTTTTTTAAATGGTTGAATAGTATTCCATGGTATACATATACCGTAGCTTGTTAATCCATTTCTGGATTGGTGGGCATTTAGCCTATTTCCACATTTTGGTGATTGTAAATTGAGCTCCATTAAACAGTCTAGTGCAAGTGTCTTTATGGTAGAAGGATTTTTTACCTCCTGGATAGGTGCCCAGTAATGGGTTTGCAGGATCAAATGGGAGGTCTACCTTGAGTTCTTTGAGGATTCTCCACACTTCCTTCCAAAAAGGTTGTATTAGTTTGCAGTCCCACCAGCAGTGTAAAAGTGTTCCTTTCTCTGCACTTCCACCCCAGCATCTGCAGTTTTGAGATTTTGTGATGTGGGCCATTCTCACTGGGGTTATCTCAGGGTGATTTTGATTTGCATTTCTGTAATAATTAGGGACAATGGGCATTTTTTCATGTTTGCTAGCCATTCTTCTGTCTTCTTTAGAGAAGATTCTATTCATGTCTCCTGACCATTGATATATGGGATGGTTGGCTTTTTTCATGTGGATTAATTTGAGTTCTCTATAAATCCTAGTTATCAAGCTTTTATCTGATTCAACATATGCAAATATCCTTTCCCATTGTGTAGGTTGTCTATTTGCTTTGGTTATTGTCTCCTTAGCTGTACAGAAGCTTTTCAGTTTAATTAAGTCCCATTTGTTTATTTTTGTTGTTGCAGTTGCCACGGAAATCTTCTTTTCATTTATTTAGTTTTGTTGTTGTTGTTGTGACACAGTCTCGCTATGTGGGCCTTGGTTGAGTGCTGTAGTGTTACAGTTCACAGCAACCTCAAACTCTTGGACTTAAGTGAGTCTTTTCCCTCAGCGTCCCAAGTAGCTGGGACTATAGGCACCTGCCACAATGCCCGGCTGTTTTTTGGTTGCAGCCGTCATTGTTGTTTGGCAGGCCCGGGCTGGATTCGGACCCGCCAGCTTAGCCGTTTGAGTCATATTGTTTGTTCTTGAACCCCAGTATCTACCTCGTATAGTACCTTGTCATCCAGTAGAAGTTCAATACATGTTTGTTGAATGATTCATTCCTGTATGTGTTCCACTATTCCATGCTGCTAATGCAGAGACTCAGGGGGGTAGTGGGGCAAAGAACCCTTTTTGTAGGGAATAGGGGCACAGATAGGGATAGAGAAAGTCAAGGAAGGCTTTATAGAAGAGGTTACATTGGAACCAGGTGTTAAAAGATGACTAGAGTTTCATCTAGCATAGAGAGGCACAGGGAAGGGTTTGTATGTGCTTTAGGCTCATACTTTGGCCTCGTGTGTGTTATCCTCTAGGCAGAACTGCTCAGCTTACTAGTGGAAGTCTGATTAGGGAATGGATAAAGCATAAAAAACTGAAAATTCTACAGTCATGGATTGCTCTGTGGCAGCACATCCAGAATTCTTACTTTCCCATAGTGAGATTGGTATTTTGCATATTAGGTTGCCATATTTTAGGAAATACAGGCACAACCAGCCAGCCAGCACTTTTGATCAGTATTATGGCCACCTAGGAGAATGGAACCCCTACCTGAGTCATTAGGAAATCATTCTGTGATATTGGATTTCTGACTGACTGCAGTGGGTGTGGGCATGCCTTTGGGGAGCTCCAAGACTCCCA
The DNA here is from genome assembly GCA_963574655.1 of Perodicticus potto. Lineage (NCBI taxonomy): Eukaryota > Metazoa > Chordata > Mammalia > Primates > Lorisidae > Perodicticus > Perodicticus potto. The sequence continues at coordinate 65,091 of CAUYRH010063102.1, read as the reverse complement.
CTTAGATTGAACAAGAGCAGCTTTAGATTTTAAAAAATTTTCAGGTTTACCTGTTCTGCTTCCACATAACATTTCATTTGAAGAGTTCAGCTAAGGAAGACTAATTGTAGAATAATTTGCAAAATGTGGTATCTGTTGTGAATGTCCTGATGGATATTGGGTCTGTCTTGGTAATCTGAATGAGGGAAAGTTAATTCTAAACAAGGTGCTTTGGTTTTCTCCTATTTAAGTATCTGTCACACTTCCGTTTTCAGAGGTTGGAGTGATTTTTAGCACCTGAAGAATAGGGACTACCAAATAACTGTAATTATATTTAAAATTTTCCTTGTAATTTTAAAACTTAGAGTATTTAGATAGTCATACTCTTAAAAGACATCTAATGTTGAGCAATATAGAAGAATCTCATAGTAACAATTTATATTTTTAGCTCATTTAATCCTTATGGTGACTTGGTGAGGTAGATATTATCCCCATTTTATGGATGAGGAAACTAGGCTGAGAAGGTGTGACTTGGCTGCAGAGTACACAGGTATAAATAGAAAGAGCTGAGACTTAAATCTCAATTTTCTAATTTGAGGTCAGCTGCTCCTTCTGTGTAGGTCTAGATCAGCCTTTGGCCTGAGTTGATGTGACCTGCAGAAGTCTTCACACCATCTGGCTTTCTCCCTGAAATAGAGATCTTGGTGGGGTGTGGTGGCTCATGCCTATAATCCTAGCATTCTGGGAGGGTGAGGTGGGTGGACTGTGTGAGCTCAGGAGTTCAAGGCTAGCCTGAGCAAGAGCAAGACCCCATCTCTACTAAAAATAGAAAAATTAGCCAGGTGGTATGGCAGGCGTCTGTAGTCCCAGTTACTCCTGGGGAGGCTGAAGCTGGAGGATTGCTAGAGCCCAAGAATTTGAAGTTGCTGTGAGTTATGATGATGCCACAACACTCTACCCTGAGTGACAGGGTGAGATTCTGTTTCAATAAATAAATAAATAAAGATGCATCTGATTGTTACCATTACTGCCACTGTCACCACCTCATTTACTAAGGAACAAGAAATCCTGAGTATTCTCTTGGTGACCCAAGGATAAGTTGATTTGGAATTTTCTTTTCTTCTTGAACAGTAGATGGTTAACATATACTTTTAAGCTTGGTTTATTTTCCACACATAATGTTGTATATTTCTCTGCTTTAGCCTTCCAAACACAATTTTCTTTTACCTAGATGAACATGATACTGTAAGTTTTTTTTTTTTTTTTTTTTTTTTTGAGACAGAGCCTCAAGCTGTCACCCTGGATAGAGTGCTGTGGCATCACAGCTCACAGCAACCTCCAACTCCTGGGCTCAACGAGGCTCTTGCCTCCGCCTCCCAAGTAGCTGGGACTACAGACGCCCGCCACAACGCCCGGCCATTTTTTGGTTGCAGCCATCATTGTTGTTTGGTGGACTGGGCTGGATCCGAACCCGCCAGCTCAGGTGTATGTGGCTGGCGCCTTAGCCCGTTGAGCCACAGGCGCCAAGCCGATACTGTAAGGTTTTGGAGGCACTTAGTCATATTGTGGACAAGGATCAAATAGGATCCCCAAGCTGCAGAATAGAAATGTAGCTCATTAGCTGAGTTGAGTCCTTTGAGTTCGGGAACTTCTCTTAGTTGTTTAGATCACAAAACCATTCTGTATGCAAGGACTTGCTCCTTCCTTGATTAGAAACTACTTATTGACTTAAATTTACCAGCAATTCAAAGTATACAGTTGATTGGTCTTCTTACTCTCCAGGTTATACTGGGAAGGTGAGCTGCAGTTTGCCCTAAAGGTGCAGTTTGGGCCTGTCAGACTAATTTTTGCCCCTTCAAATATGGGACTAAGCATAAATGTTGTTTTGAAGCTAAGAATTGGAGTCTACTTTAAATAATTCTTTTAAAAAATTATCTTTTAGCTGGATACTGTCCCTTATGCCTGCCTTCACCTTGCAAGTAGGAAACTCAGATGGTGTATTTATTTACACACACCACTTTTCATTCCTAGTAAGAATGTGCCTTGTGGCTTGGAATGACAATATGGAGGTAGTGTCAAATTGCTGTTATGTTTCTTTGGCTGCAAATTCTCCTTGCATTCCAGGGTTGAAAGTACAGAACTTTTCTTTTTCTAAAAAATAAGACATTGTGGAAAGAGACCGCTGGTATGTTGTTTTTTAGAGAAAGCTTGAAAGTTTCAGCTTTTCATTTGTTTACTAAAATGTAGATTTTCCTAAAAGGATTATAACCCAGTGCAAAGATTTTGAAAGTTAGAGGTTATTAAACATAAATTAACCTTTTTACCCTCAGAAGAAGTGTGTTTGTCTCCGCTGTGGGTTGCCAATAAGTTTAAGGCTCCTCCAAAGATACTACAGATCATCATGGTTGTTCAGTGTACTTTTGAGGCTCCATCAAAGAATTCGTTTCTTTCTCTTTTTTTTGAGACAGAGCCTCAAGCCGTTGCCCTGGGTAGAGTGCTGTGGCATTACAGCTCACAGCAACCTCCAACTCCTGGGCTCAAGCGATTCTCTTGACTCCGCCTCCCAAGTAGTTGGGACTACTGGTGCCCACCACAAGTGCCCGCCACAACACACGGCTATTTTATTTTACTTATTTTTTTCGTTTTGGTTACAGCCATCATTGTTGTTTGGCAGGCCCAGGCTAGATTCGAATCTGCCAGCTCAGGTGTATGTGGCTGGTGCCTTAGCTGCTTGAGCCACAGGTGCCAAGCCACAGAATTAGTTTCTTATTTTTCATGTTAATTGTAGATACCTAGAAGATCCTCTTAACTCCTAATCTATTTTCCAGCACAATTTTATATGCTTTTACAAAACAGCAAGTGGCTAAAGTATATAGGCAAATGTGTAAACATTATTTTCTGCTCTTCCAGATTAATTTTTTCCATTACACCTTTTTTTTTTTTTTTTTTTTTTTTTGTAGACAGTTTCTCATTCTGTCACACTCGGTAATGTGCCGTGGCATCATAGCTCACAGAGACCTCAAACTCTTAGGCTCAGGTAGGCTCAGGTGATTCTCTTGCTTCAGTCTCCTAAGTAGCTGGGACTACAGGAGCTCACCTCAACTCTCGGCTTTTTTTTAAGAGATGGGGTTTTGCTCTTGCTGAAGCTAGACACTTTTCAGTTTATTCATCTTATTTTGAGGTTCATGACTGTTTAGAGTTTGCCAAGAAAGCTCTTTGAGTTACAGAACATACGCAAACTGCCCTAGCTATGGTGAGGATGTCTCTATCTCCAAGAGCAAGTACCTGCATATAGTTAAGACCATCTGAGGGTATGTGGGTGTGTTTTTGGGTTGGGGAATATGATGTTTAGTGGAAAGTTTTTCTGGCCATTTATGTGCTATTGATTTGGTTTCTTTGTTATTTCCAGGTAAATATGCAGAGGACATTTTTGGAGAGCTCTTTACTCAGGCAAGAACCTTTGCTTTTCGGGTAAGCTCCCTTGCTGAGAGGGTTGACCGACTACAAGTTAAAGTCACTCAGTTGGATCCCAAGGAAGAAGAAGGTAAGAAAGCTGAGCTCAGCATTTGCAGACTCCACTGAACAGTTTCTTAGAATTTTTTCCCCTGAGTGAAAAATAAAAAGTTAGGGGAGAAATTGCAGACACGTATGGAATTCTGCTTTAAATTGACACAAGCCTGGGTGTAGTAAAGAAACCTTTTTAGCTGTACCACACCCTCATACACTTCCTTGCTCCCATTCCCCCAATTCCCTTATTCTCAAGTTTTTCCTCCTTCAATCTTATTTTGCTACCATAAAAGTACTTGGAAGATTCTTTCCTCCTAGGGAGAGGCCTGCAAGATCTGGCCACATAGTAAACCTTTGTGTTGCCTCATTTTGTTCAGTCATGAAATGGCTGGGCTGCTGACAGCCTTGTGGGGCTTCCCCAGAGGGGGAGGAAAAAAAACCTGGCTGCAGATAGCTGCAGCCAAGAAATGCAGCAGCTGAGGCCTCTCTGACTAGTGTGACTCAGTATTTGCTCAAATAGCCTGTCGTCCATTTTCTAACACCTTCCATCTTCTCTCAGTGTCACTACAAGGAATCAACACCCGGAAAGCCTTCAGAAGCTCCACCATTCAAGACCAGAAGCTTTTTGACAGAAATTCTCTCCCAGTGCCTGTCTTAGAAACATACAATACCTGTGATAATCCTCCCCCTCTCAACAATCTTACTCCTTACAGGTAATGGCTGGCTAACTCCTCCCTTTTGGGTCTATAGTTAACAATACTAGATTGCCTTTATATCTGAAGAATTGTTTACATCAGAGGTTTGTATCAGAAGCTTACTACCTACTCCAAAGTTGTTTATGGCAAAAGCTAAAGTTTACCCTATTAACAATTGTCACTTATTGTTTGGTTTCTAAAATTGGTAGTGAATATAATGTATGTTGAAAGTTTGCTGTAACATTGTATGCTACAGAGTTTAATTTGGTATAAGCCAGGTCCATCTTGGATTCCATCCAAGGAATTTAGTTATTATAGAACCAAAAGACTTTGTTACAAGTCTACAACATAGATCCCAGGGGCAACATTCTAGCAAGGCTCCCACTTAACTTGGAAACCACTAGATTACCAGATGTTTGGGCGTGTTAGTGGGGCCAGCCTCATGGACTGGCTGCTCTGAGCCCAGAGGGGTCTTTCCAGAGCTTAAGGAGTAATTGGAATTCTTCCAAATGAGTGTCGTTCACTTTGTTTTGAACATCCTTTTGGCATTTCCTCCTGAAATGACCTACCTTGCTGCAGCTGGACTTGAAAAAGAAGGTAGGGCTTGGTGCCTATGGCTCAATGGGCTAAGGCGCCAGCCACATACACCTAAGCAGGCAGGTTCGAATCCAGCCAAACAACAATGATGGCTGCAACCAAAAAATGGCCAGGCGTTGTGGCGGGTGCCTGTAGTCCCAGCTACTTGGGAGGCAGAGGCAAGAGACTCCCTTGAGCCCAGGAATTGGAGGTTGCTGTGAGCTGTGATGCCACAGCACTCTATCCAGGGTGACAGCTTGAGGCTCTGACTCAAAAAAAAAAAAAAACAAGAAAGAAAAAGAGGGTAGCCTGGATGGCGCCTGTGACTCATCGAGTAAGGCGCCGGCCCCATATACCGAAGATGGCGGGTTCAAACTCCGCCTCAGCCGAACTGCAAAACAGAAAAATAGCCGGGTGCTGTGGCGGGCGCCTGTTGTCCCAGCTACTCGGGAAGATGAACGATACTCGGGAAGATGAACGATTCTCGGGAAGAGAATCGTTAAGCCCAGGACTTGGAGGTTGCTGTGAGCTGTGTGACACCATGGCACTCTACCAAGGGCGATAAAGTGAGACTCTGTCTCTACAAAAAAAAAAAAAGAAGAAGAAGAAGGTAGCCTTATAGACAACTTAAAGCCCGCCCCCGCCTATCGTCTGGTAATGTCATCCTGCAAAAAAAAAACACTGAACAGGGGTAAAAGTGAATATTTATCTTGCTTACATCCATAAATATCTTTGGAACAGGTAAAATGTAATTACAGGGTGGCGCCTGTGGCTCAAAGAAGTAGGGTGCTGGCCCCATATACCAGAGGTGGTGGGTTCAAACTTGGCCCCGGCCAAAAACTGCAAAAAAAAGTAATTACAGATGCTGGAGACAGTTGTCTTCCATCAGACATGGGTACACTGCGAAGTAGAGAGAGAGAGTATACGTGCACCCCTGTGAAATTCAAGGACGTCAGCATGATTCAGGGAGCTTGAATAGGAGCTTGGTAGCTTCTCACACAGATACCGAGAATGTGCATGGCATCTGTCCTTTGTTATTACTATGTGAAATTATGTTTGCCCCTTGGCTTTCAAAGAGGCTGGCCAGCATAGCAAGACAGAGATTTGACTCTGTAACCTCCATCATTGAGTCTAGTTGGGTTTGGGCAGAGGGATTGTTGAGCAGAAAGGTGTCGCACACCTTTAACTATTATAGGGAGTGTGATAGGATAGGATAAACAAATGATAGTAAGAGAATTTTATTCTTCAGTTAATGGTATTTTCCTTTTTAACATACAACACCAGAATTAGCATCTCCTCTTCAATTATCTAGACTTGGCCTAAGAGAAACAAGCGGTGGTATATCTATCTCAGAACAAGATTTTACATAGAAATCATTAATGTTTAATTTGGGAATGCTTTTTGTGTGTTATGATAGGATTGGAAGACAAGGAACAGAATCACTTTTTCAATTTATTTTAGTTCAGAATAATGTTAAAATAAATGTTCATCCTAAGCATATGCTTTTTGTATAGTCAGAGAGATTTGGCCATGCCAAAGTGCAGGATTCCAACCAGGATCATTGAATTTGGCAGACAGCCCTTTTGTAGACCGTCAGTAGCTTTCTCTGTACTACTGTCATAGCCACTAAGAGAGTGATCCAACCTTGTGGTCTAAAACAGACTGCTTTCTGTTCTCACTGGAGCCCCCTTGTGGTGGGCACTGAGCTATGCTAGACAGGAGCAAGAGGGTGGAGTACTGTGGTTATTTCTGTGTGCAGAGGAATAACAGTTGTACACATGTACACATTTAATATATATGTGTACATATATGTACACATGTGAACCTGCATATGTGTACACAAGTTTCAGGCAGGTGGATAGCCATTAATGCTTCCTAGAGAGTCCTGGGGTGTGTTGGTAGGAGAAGGGCAGAAATCCCCTCTGATATGCCTGGATATCCGGATATGTTCAGGGAGATGTCTGTGGTCATGTAGATCATTAGAAATAATCAGGATCAGCTCGGTGCCTGTGGCTAAATGGGCTAAGGCACCAGCCACATACACCTGAGCTGGCGGGTTCAAATTCAGCCTGGGCCCCCCCAAACAACAATGACGGCTGCAACCAAAAAATGGCTGGGCGTTGTGGCAGGCACCTGTAGTCCCAGCTACTTCGGAGGCAGAGGCAGGAGACTTGCTCGAGCCCAAGAATTGGAGGTTGCTGTGAGCTGTGATGCCACAGCACTCTATCCAGGGTGACAGCTTGAGGCTCTGTCTCAAAAAAAAAAGGAAATAATCAGGATCATAAAAAAATAAATAAAGGGCGGTGCCTGTGGCTCAAAGGAATAGAGCGCCGGCCCCATATGCCGGAGGTGACGGGTTCAAACCCAGTCCTGGCCAGTAACTGCAAAAATAAATAAATAAATAAATAAATAAAATAAAGAAAGAAAGAATCAGGATCCCTGCTGCTATAGCCTGTTCTTGCTCTGACCATGGAAATTCCCCTACTAGGAATTGAAAGTAAGACTAAGGTTCTTAAAAAGCCAGATAAGTAGGAAGGTGCCATTCAGGGGCATTGAAATGCCGGTGTGTGAGAGGAAATATGCAATCGATTCAAATGATTTCTTGATTCCTTAGTGTAAAAACTGTTACTGGTAGGTGTTTGGAATATTGGATTTGGTTGGGAGCTCATCTGTCTACTGACAGCTACTTGTCTTCATTTCTATCCCAGGGACGATGGAAAAGAGGCACTCAAATTCTACACAAACCCTTCATACTTCTTTGATCTTTGGAAGGAGAAGATGCTGCAGGACACCAAGGATATCATGAAAGAGAAGAGAAAGCATAGGGTGAGGGGAAAGGGGCCTCTGTTCTACACATCAGTAGGCACAGTTGTGGAAGGGGGGGATAAAAAGGAAGCCAGTCTTATGTGAAGTAATCATTTCGAGTGGCTGCTTGCTTGGATGCCAGGTGAAACTCTTAAAAAAATGTGTCCACACCAAGCACCACCAAGATGAAAGTATAAATCACACCAAAAATGTGTTTGGTCCCCCCACCACTATTAAGAATTGAGTATATTCAGGCTGAGTTTTAGAAATTGACTTTTCTATTCACCATTTATTTCTCTTGCAATTTGCACCTGACTCTGCTGGATACTCAAGCTAGGCTAGTATCTTCCCTGTCAGTTTTGCAGCTCATTTCTTAAGAGATCAGCACAAGGTTCTATAGTACCTGATTCACAACAGGAACAGTTTAACACTGTCTGGTGGGGTGAGTCTAGGGTGGGAGGATATGCATAGTTTTTGGAGATTCTCCTAGTGGTATGTGTGAGACCCACCAGTTGTAACCTCACAATCCCATTAGCATGGCTGCCAGGAGCCCACGAGAGTGCCAGGGGCTATTGCACCTGCACAGGCTGAAAAATTCTTCATTGGTTTCTGTTTTGTTTTATTTATTTTATTAACTGTTTCCTTATATCTGTCTCACATATTTGCAGCTGTCATTATTTCTCATCTTTCTTCACCACGTTTTGTGGCAGAGCAATTAATAAATAGCTACTTACTAACTTTCTAACATTTAGAACTGTTCAAAAACATGAATGTTCCCTGAACCTGAACTCAAAGGGAGAAAAAAAAGAAAAAAACAAGACTGAGTTACCCCAAAGATGTTGTAGGTTTCCCTCACTAGAGGTGTTTGAGTTTGGGATTGAGCACATGTTTTGTTCAGGGGCAGTTTAGATGAGATGGCCACTAGGACACTTCAAACCCGGTAATTGTATAAGTTTTGTAGTTATCATATGTTCTGTAGGCAAATCATCTCTTGGATATACATCTATGAAGATGGGTAGAATTTAGAGAACTTTAGAAAATTTCTTACCAACATTTTTCTGTTCCTTTTCATTATAGAAAGAAAAGAAAGATAATCCAAATCGAGGGAATGTAAACCCACGTAAAATCAAGACCCGTAAGGAGGAGTGGGAGAAAATGAAGATGGGACAAGAATTTGTAGAGTCCAAAGAAAAACTGGGGCCTTCTGGGTAGGTGATGCTTTTGTTCTATTGGTAGCATTCTTTGAAGGGGCTGGGAGACAACTGTCTGACCACTCTGGCATGATACCTTTCTTACCCCCTGAAGTCTGGCTGTGTAGCTTAGATCAATACCAGTATTAATCAGCTACTTTAAAGTGTATTTATCTGGCTCTGCACCCATAGCACAGTGGTTACAGCGCTAGCCACATACACCGAGGGTGGCAGGTTCAAACTCAGCTCGGACCAGCTAAACAACAATAACAGCTGCAACAAAAAATAGCCAGGCATTGTGGTAGGCACCTGTAGTCCCACCTACTCAGGAGACTGAGGCAAGAGAATTGCTTAAGCCCAAGAGTTTGAGGTTGCTGTGAGCTGTGATGCCATGGCACTCTACCGAGGGCAACATAGTGAGACTCTGTCTCAAAAATAAATAAATAAATAAATAAATAAAGTGCATCTATCCATACCTATAATCGCAGCACTCTGGGATACTGAGGCGGGTCAATCGCCTGAGTTCAGGAGTTTGAGACCAACCTGAGCTAGAGCGAGACTCCGCCTTAAAAGTAGCCAGGCGTTGTGGTGGACACCTATAGTCCCAGCTACTGGGGAGGCTGAGGCAAGAGAATCGCATGAGGCCAGGAGTGTGAGATTTCTGTGAGTTGTGATGCCATGGCCCTCTACTAGGGGTGAAAAAATGAGACTCTGTCTCGAAAAAAAAAAAAGTTTATGTATCCATGTGCTGATTAAAATTTGCTGAATAGATCAAGAGACTCAGCAATTTAAATGAAGTGTCTAGAGTAGTCTGGAAAAGAAAACCCCTGGCTCCTGGTGCCCTCACTCTCCCAGACACTGGTATGCTTAAAGGCCTCAGAGGAAAGACCAGAAAAGGAAAAAAAAGTGGTCTTGGGAGCCCTTTGCCTCCAGAACATTGATTTGAAGGTTGTGCGTAAGAGATGGGCATTCCACAGAAGTGGAGAGGGCTGGGCAGAGAAGTTGTTCACATGAACAAAGCAACTTTTCAGCCAGCCTTTGTCAGTCTTGGGAGAGAGGAAGGCCAAGGGACTGAATGCAGACCACAGAGATAGTGTGGGAAAGGTTGCTTGGCCAGTATTGAGGTTATATATCTCTGTAGAGAAATAAGAGATGTCAGTCTGACCCCATTTCCCAATACCAAATCACACTGAAGGTTTAAAGGGAAAAAAATGGTTTTAAAGCTTGGTTTGATGCTTATCCTAGCGTCTGACCTATGTGACATTCAAAGCCAAATCACCATGACTGCTTGGCATGAATGTCGCCCCGCTTTTTCCTCTAAGTACACTGCATCCTGGCTGTCAGAGAACCATGCCAGCGCATGCCGGGTGTCTAGGAATGATAAAAGGAAAGAGTTGAGTTGTTCTTGCTTTTAGGAATAACTCTACCATGAAAATCTTGACTTTTAAAAATCTTGACACTTCTGACACTACTTCTTTGTGGATTAAGAGATTTGTTTTAAAAAATGATGGAGATGGTAAAAGTAAAAATGAACCTTTCCATCTACTGGAAAATCATTCCTGAGGGTACCTTCCTTACCGTCACCTCCCAGTAAAGGGGGGCATTTTGTTCCATGGTCCCATCTGTTCAGACAGGCACTTGTCGTAGGTTCAGTGACTCTAAGGCTAGAAGCTTGGTCCAGTGTGGTGGCTCACACCTATAATCCTAGCACTCTGGGAGGCCAGGTTGAGGGGAATCTCTTGAGCTCAGGAGTTTGAGACCAGCCTGAGCAAGAGCCAAACCCCATCTCTACTAAAAATTGAAAAATTAGTCCAATGTTGTGACACAGCACCTGTAGGAGTACCTACTCAGCTACTCAGGAGGCTGAGACAGGAGGATTGCTTGAGCTAAGGAGTTTGAGGTTGCTGTGAGTTAGGCTGACGCCATGGCACAGTAACCTGGGGCAGCCAAAAGCTTGCATGTTCACAGTGCCAGCTGTCATGTGCATATTATGGAGTGGATGTAGTGAAGATGAGGATTTGCTTCCCATTTTCTTGCCATCCAAGAGGTTTGCGAGGCTGCATGGCTAGTCTATCTGGACATGCTTGTTGGTGTGCCTATAAAGAGGTGTGCCAAGCCTACAGGGCTCCAGGCCTTGAGGATTTTCCACATACGAGCATCTTCGGATTCAGTTAGTTCCCTCCAGCTCTGTTTTCCCTGGGCAGTGTTTTAGATAAGTTCTTCAGAACCAAACAATGATAGAAAGAAGAGGGAGGTGTAGCAGACTAGACCACATTTTTGCTAGCTGATGCTTGGTGTATTTGTGATTGTTTTAAGTTTTATTGTTGTTCACCTAGGACAAATTCACCCAAGGCCCAGTGCTCTGGGGTTAAGTTTCCATGAGGCAACACCTAGCACCCTACTTTAATTATCAGCTCATTTTGTTTGATAGGAGAAGTGACAGAGAGGCCCGGTTTACTACCACACAATCGCCCACATTCATCCTTGGCTTGATTTTGCAATCAAATGCCTCCTTGGCCTTTGAGCACTCCAGAGGCTTGCCGACCTCACAATCAGGCTGTATGCCAGTCACGTGTTTGCAGCTCACTAGCCTGTGGGGTTGGCTTCACCTTTTGCCCCAGGACAGACTTTGGGATTCGGGTATAGCTGCACTTAACATTTGGGAGACTATTTGAAAGAACTGCTGAGTTTGACAAGATCAACACTGGGAAGAAATAGCATGGATTTGATAATCTGGACTGAATCCCATTATAAACAATAACTATAAACAATTTAGCAGAAATATCTAGGAGATATTTGACAATAGAATATTTGAACCTAAAATAAAATTTCAGCATAACAGAAAATATTTGGGGAATTTATTTCTTCCTAATAGTTTTGTATCCTTTATAGTTTTTTGTAAGGAGAAAAGTTACTACCACTAACGCTCTTGAAATGATAACTTTTGGCATTGGGTTCATTGTCAGGTATCCCCCCATGTTGGTGTACCAGAATGGCAGCATTGGCTCCGTTGAAAATGTAGATGCAAGCAGCTACCCACCACCACCACAGACAGACTCTGCATCTTCACCTTCTCCCTCCTTCTCTGAGGACAACTTGCCTCCCCCACCAGCAGAATTCAGGTAAATGGTGGTACCTCTCCCATCCGCTTATACACTCAAGAACAACTTAGGAACTCAAAATCATGGTCAGGACCACTAAAATAACTTCAGGCAGGTCTGTCTACATAATGGAAATAATTAATATTTACCAAGTGTTTGCAAGGCATTATGCTAAACACCGTGTGTTACTTAACCCCTAAGAGTCCTCTTCAGATAGGTACTGTTATTATCTCAGTGCTATTGATGAAGGAATTGTGAGGCACAGAGGGGTCAGTGAGGTTACCTAAGGTCACAAAGCCAGTAAAAGTCAGAGCGATGATTGGTCATTTGGACTCAGAACCTGTATCTCTTTTTTTTTTTTTTGAGACAGAGCTTCAAGCTGTCACCCTGGATAGAGTGCTGTGACATCACAGCTCATAGCAACCTCCAATTCCTGGGCTCAAGGGAGTCTCTTGCCTCCGCCTCCCAAGTAGCTGGGACTACAGGCACCCGCCACAACACCCGGCCATTTTTTGGTTGCAGCCATCATCGTTGTTTGGCGGGCCCAGGCTGGATTCGAACCTGCCAGCTCAGGTGTACGTGTCTGGCGACTTAGCCCATTGAGCCACAGGCGCCGAGCCCAGAACCTGTATCTCAACTACTCACTATTCTGTCTAAACCTGAACAGGTAGAAGTTACCAGCTTCTCTCTTATTGTTTTACTTAGCTTTAACTTAGCATGAAATGAAGAAGAACCTGCTGATCATGATATAATTAGCAGACACCTTGACCAGTTATCTAGGAGCCTGGCAGATAGTCACCTTCTTCTCTTGCTGCTTCTGGTTCATTTCACCGTTATCTAGAATTTCCAGAAAGAACAAAACAAAGGGAAAAGGGAGGTGAAACTTCAAATCTGCCCCTTTTGATATTTGTCAGTGTCCTTGGCAAATGTGTACAGAGGAAGAGTTAGCCAGTAATGGCTGAAAAAAGATCTGGGGATTGTTCAGATTGCACTGTTTCCTCACAGTTACTTTTGTCCTTTCTGATGCCTGACAAAGGAGAGCTTTGATAGGTGTACTTTTCTCCTTGGACACTGTTTAATTAGAGGCTAAATATGTTGAGGACCCTCAAATGGAAATCTAAAGCAATGTTGTCCTCCCTTTACCCTCATTCTTGGCCCTCGAAACCACTAATCCCAAATCTCCTCTGCCTCCCCATTCACTTCCTACTGGTTGCCCTGTCAAATGCAGCTAAGGCTTGAAGGTCTGTGGAAAATTCCAAGATGGATGCTTTTCTAAAGAGTAACTATTATACAAATGTAGACAAAGAAAACCTTCAGCCTCACACATGGCCTGAGATCTTGCAGCTACAGCCAAGCAAATCTGATCCCAGGAGCGGTGTAGCTTTAATCCTCTCAATCCTGGGTCAGGAGTCTGATGGCACATTTCCTTCCCTTCTCTGTAGACCCCCAGATTGACATCCATTCTTTCCCATGTTTTCCCCTTGTGAGCACTAAAGATGCATTCACTTAAATCTGTATCCCACTCGGGTCTGGTCAGGTTGGCTTGGGTTTCCTGCCCTTACCAGATCTGGTGAATGTTAATAGCCTGAGAAACAAAGCCCAGTGGGTAGGTGGGGTTTGAATCTTTATTCCAGTTCTTTCTTGCCTGCATTCTTGTCCTGGCTCCAGGATTAAACTGACAACTGTCCCTGAACCATTCCTCTTAGAAGAGGGTTCATGAGGGTGCCTTCCCCTGGATAGCTGAAAGTTTAGCAGTGGTTCTCAACCTTCCTAATGCCTCGGCCCTTTAATACAGTTCCTGTGGGTCGTGACCCACAGGTTGAGAACTGCTGCTTTAGAGGGAGACCTAAGAGATGTCTCAGTCAGCCCTTAGATGGTAGAGAAATTCTAAGTCCTTTTCTTTCAGGTAGTTTTCCTTAATTTCTGATTATGCTCGCTGCTGGTAGAAAGCTCATTACTTTAAAGTCTGCCTGTTTCTCTGCTGGTCTGTTCTGATGATACCCAGGTTTTTCTTCTTTATGTGAACCAAAGTAAAGTGGTATGGTCAACCAAAATGGACCTAGGCTTATAGATAAGCCTAACTGTAAATGAGTATTTGCATCCTGAGAATGATGGTGGGTCTTCTGTCTTTGGCCTTTTAGCTACCCAGCAGACAACCAAAGAGGATCTGGCTTGGCTGGACCCAAGAGATCCAGTGTAGTCAGCCCAAGCCACCCCCCACCAGCACCTCCTCTGGGCTCTCCACCAGGCCCCAAACCTGGGTTTGCTCCACCACCTGCCCCACCGCCTCCACCTCCAATGATGGGTGTCCCACCTCCACCACCACCTGTAGGATTTGGGTCTCTAGGGACCCCACCACCACCTTCACCCCCATCTTTCCCACCTCACCCTGATTTTGCTGCCCCTCCCCCTCCTCCCCCACCACCGGCAGCTGACTATCCGACTCTGCCACCACCTCCCTTGTCCCAACCAACAGGAGGAGCTCCTCCCCCTCCTCCTCCTCCCCCTCCCCCAGGACCCCCTCCTCCTCCTTTTACTGGTGTGGAGGGCCAGCCTGCCATGCCACCACCACTTTCCGATGCCACCAAGCCCAAGTCTTCCTTGCCTGCTGTGAGCGATGCCCGTAGTGACCTGCTTTCAGCCATCCGTCAAGGTAAGTCCCAGTGGTGGGTCTGGGACCATTATCTTTCTGAAGCTGGGCTGACTGATTCCGGGGTGGTTGAAGGGAGGTCTGTGCCCTTCCCAGGGAATGGGTTTCATTGGGTAGGGAGAGAGTGGGACCTCAGGCCTCAGAGCAGCCTAAAAAAAGGTTGCATTCTAAAGATGAAGATTTAGATTTCCTTCCTCCTTGGTTTAAAGTAAAGGATTATTAACTTAGGACCTTTGAACTCCTTGGAAATGTATGTTTTAGGTGTGTTTGCATGCATTTCTTTTCTTGGAGAAAGAGTCCTATTTTTCATCAGGTTCTCAAAAGGATTTGTTCCTCAAAAAAAACAACAACAACAAGAATTACTGTCCCAGTGGGTCTTTGTTCAGCTGGACTTAGCCACCCCCTGACCTTCTCCAGTGTTCTGCTGTTCACATCCTCCCTCCCTTTGCTTTCTCCCCTTTCCTTTCTCTCCCCTTCTCCCTCTCTCCTTCTCCCTAATCTCATTCTCCTGGAGCATTTATTCTCTCTTAGGCCAGGTCTGATCCCAGAGGGTTATAGTGGTTTGTTGTTTGTAATCTTCAAGGAACTTCTAGTCTAGAGGAGAAAATCTAGGGCAGCTGAGCTCCATTATATTCGATGGAATTGGGCAGACTGAGGAGCTGCTAGATGGAGTGTGATGGCCGCTCCTCAGTCGAAGTACGTCCTCACCAGCCTAAGAGCATGTATACCAGGGAGGATGGCAGGCTTCCTTTCATGCACACCTGTAGCACCCATCAGTGGCCACTCCCCCTTACCTAGTCCTAGATGGATTCCGAGGTTGAGGATGTGCCTTCCTCACCCTTTTCTCCTTCTGCCACCAGGCTTTCAGCTGCGCAGGGTTGAGGAACAGCAGGAGCAAGAGAAGCGGGATGTCGTGGGCAATGATGTGGCCACCATCTTGTCACGTCGCATTGCTGTTGAGTACAGTGACTCAGAAGATGACTCCTCTGAGTTTGATGAGGATGACTGGTCGGATTAACTCTTTCTGCCTGCTGCCCACCTTTTTCTTTTCCTTCTTTGATGCCTAACCCAGTAGTCCCATGGGGGGAGAAAAGGCAGGAAAAAAAGTTCAAGAGGCCAAATCCTTCCCCGAAGCAACCAAAGACATATCCAAGTGCTTCCTCCAAATCAACATGTATTTCCTCTCCCCATTGTCAGGCCCTGCAGGGCTCCACAGTAACTGGGATATTCCTTCTTCCCTTCAAGTGACTGTTGGGTATTGAAAGGAAGGAAAAACCTCTAAGCAAATCCCTTTGGTTGAGTTTCAGTTGGAGATGGTGCCTTCCCCTAGGAGCTATATTCAGCTGTGGTCTTCTTCCAAGATCCTTGCCCTCAGCCACTTCAAATAAGGTCAGCTATCTCCTCTTCCTAAAGCAGTGAGTCATGGACACAGCTGGCCCTTTCCTATGCATTGAGAAGGCAGAGTAGGCCGGAGGCCCTGATCAGCAGAATGGGACTGCCTTTTGCTAAGTGATCTCTGTACCTGGGATGCCCTTTATTCCAGGAGGCAAAAAGCCTCTAAAAAATGTCTCTGTCCCTCTGCCCAGAAATGATGACTTTCTTGAAGGCTGAGGTTGGTGCCTCCCTCTCAAGCCCCCCATGGTGAGTATGGTGTTCAGGTTCCCTTACATGCCCCTTCCTCACCCCTAGGTGCCTTCAAGCAGCACAGCTGTTTTAACCTCTAATATCCATGACCAAATTAACCCCTGACATACAGGGCCCTGGGCCTCTGCTGGCTTAGGAGCAAAGCTTATAGACTTGGAACACAGGACTGGAAGAACAGTGGAACTCCTTGGGTCCTACCCTCCTAATGATGCCGAGACCTAGAGCTGAGAAGTGACTTACTCAAGGTCACACATTTGGATGGTGACAGTGATAGAGCCCAAGTTCCTGATTCCAAATCACCTGTGCTTTCTGGGACCAAATAATGGGCTCCTGCTGGAGTCTGGGCAGTGCCGTGTTGGCTCTGTGCTATTCCAGACTGCCCAGTAGGAGGGTTCGGGCCTATGCCAGCCCTGTCAGTGCTGCTCAGATCCTCCTGGCCTCTCTCGTAATTCTTTGTTGCTCCTTTTCTATCACCAGCCAACCACATGGCCTTGGGACCTTCCCTTCTGGGAGATCATAAGTAGTGATAGAAGGAAGGGGGTAGGCAGCTTTGACAGGTGCTGTTTTCAATTCCTCTGCATCTCCTCCCCCTTTTATTTCCCCAATTTAAGCTTTGGTTCTGCCAACTGTGGAAACTTCAGTCCGTCAGGCTGGCAGCCATGCAGGTATCTGCCCGGGGATAGGGGCCTGGCAGCCGTGAAGCAGGCTGAAAGGCAGAGGGACTCTAGGTCCTGTCTCCAGCTCTTCCCCACCCCCCTCGCACTGCACACAGTGATGTTCCTTCTGTCCCCCCACCCCTTTTTCCCATTGCTAATACACAGGTGCTATTATTCAGAAAAAAGTTGGTCAGCTCTGGCCAACAGTGAGGTTTCTTCTCTTCTGCCCTAACTATTGTGTAGCCTCTTATGCTGAAATCTGCTTCTCCTGGCTTCTCTGGCTTTCAGAGCCCTGAAACAAAGAAACAGGATCTGTCTATACTCCGCACAGCAAATGGTTGTAGTAATTGCCAAAGCCCTCGTAAACCCCTCCGGCTTCAGGAGAATGTGTATAATCATGGGTACTGCCTCTGTGCCCTTGCTGAATACTTCCTCTCTGCCTTTTTTCCTGGAACTAAGGACGCGGGGACTGTAGGTTCCAGGGACTTCTGGCTGCGGCTGCTCCCAAGCATGCCCTTTTCCCTCTCTGCAGATCAGGTGTCTTTGGCACAGGGCTTGGCACCTAGATCCATATTGAGACACCAGGCTATGTGGGCCCCCCACCTTGTCTCCCACCCTGTACTTTGGAAGCTGTAGAAGTATTGGCGCTTTCATCAGAACCCTAAAATGGCTGTCGAAGGTGCCCGGGCTACAGCCCAGCAGTGGCTGCAGAGACAGGCAGAGGGCAGCGGTTCTTCTAAATAGGAGTCCTGGGGCCTGGCCAGGCCAGGGTTTGGGCCTAATGGCTTTGACTAAATTGCCCCCATCCACCTCCTTTCCGGAAAAGGGGGAGCCAGAGCCACTCACTATCATTCTGCTCTGACCTTGAAGGGGGTGGTATTGCCCTGTCTTCTGGAATGGGCAAAGTCCACTGTGGAAAGAGCTGGGGGCAGGAGGAGGTGGGGAGGGGCACTGCCTGCAGAAGGTAGGATTAGATCATTAGCTCAGTGACCTCCTAGGGTTTCGATGTGCTGTGTTCTCATCCTACAGCTGGTTTGGTAATGATCTGCAAGTCCCGGAGAGCAACAGCACAGCTCTGCCTGACGCTCTCATTAAAATCTATGCAGCCAAGCTCGGCGCTTTGTAGCAGCCGGCCTTGCGAAGCCTCCTCAGCTCGGGGGGTGGGGCTGGGGACCCAGTCAGCCGAGAGGGCCTCTGGGCTCTACTTATGCGTATATGCACCAAAAAAAAAAAAAAAAAAAATTGCTTCTTTAAACCCAGAGCCCTTTAGGATGATAAAGGACCCAATGCAGGTAATCATTGTTTTTGGAATCCTGTAATAGTAGAATGTAAAGTTTAGTGATTATTTAAACTGGGCCAAGGCTAAGAGTATAGGAACAATGGCCCATAAGGACTGTTATGTGCTGAAACCAAGGAGCCTCCTCCCTTCCTGGTTTGCCCAGCCCAGGGGACCTGCCCCCATTCCTGTGGCCCAGGGGCCCAGCATTCAGTCTGTAGCATCTGAAGTGACTTATGGCTTTGCCTTGGTCCTGAGATGGGTACATTCCAAAAAAGCAGCTGGGGGGAGGTGGTGAGGCTCAGCAAGCTCTTGAAGGCTCAGAGCAGCCAGCCTAAGCTGTAGCTCTTCCAGTGGAAGCTGGAGCGCCCTCAGAAACGACCCTGGCCAATGTCACCGCACAGCCGAGGCCGTGTTGTCAGGGCTAATGTGAAATCTCTTCCCGTGGCGCCGATCCTCTGACTCTGCAGCGCCAGCTTGGACAGATTGAGGTCTCTGTGGCTTTGGTGACCCTGCTTAAGCATTCCCACCGTGTCTCATCTCTGCTCTAGGACTGCCTCCACTGCAGCCGCTCACCTGACCTCTGGGCCTGGGGAGTTAGGCAGTGCTCCAAGGCCAGGGTGCTTGCCCAGGAGAGATGTCAGGCTTCCTGGGGGGCATCAGGCTTTGAGCTATGGGGGGCCAGCTCCCTGGGACCAGGTATTACAGAGATGTGCCTCATTCTGTGCCTCCTGTGACGTTCACTTTTAACAGTGCCTCAGTGAGAACTAGGGAACAATTTTGTTGTATTAAGTTTATTCGGTTAATTCACTTGAGAAACTAACCAGTTTTTACATTCTGTCTAGAATGATGTACATGTAGGAGAGTAAGCCATAATGTTCCCAAAGTGCCTTGTCTTCTCTAATATAAATATATTTATAAGAACATATTCCAGTGGGCTCTTGGGCATGTTTGCCACATCAAGATTTTAGGGAGTAGGTGTGTATACAGTGGGGATACACTGAAAACAGGCCCCTTTCTCCTGAGGGTGGGAAAGGGCTCTTCTGTTGGAGTTGAAGAGATCTGAGCAGTGGGGTTAAGCCAAACCCCTAAACTCTTTCCTCTTCTGCCTTTTTCTCAGACCCTTAGAGGACAGCCAGTTTTTTGAAGCCCTATGGCTTCAAGCCTGGCTTCATTTACTTGCTGCCAGGGTTTTGTGTATAACATTTGTACCACGGTGACCTGAAATTCCCATGTAACTATTTTATGTATACACACGAATACTTTAATGCCAACATTTTAAATCATTTGATAAAGTCTTTGTAGCCACCCAGTCACCTCAGGTGTGTGTGTATGTTGTTTTGTAATGGTAGATTAGAAGGCGGGGGGACAATGAGAGCCACAGGTGCTCCAGTGTGGATGAGTCCTGAAGGGCAGGAAGCTTCTTTGGTGACCTGTGCACAGAAAGTAGAAAGTTACAACCATTTTGGCTTAGGGGGAGACCCAAGTTGGAAGACCTACATACCTGGTTCCCCCGACACCTTGAGTAAGGAGGGGCTTTGCTGGGGCTGCAGGAGACAAGCTGCTGGCAACTCCTCAGACCAGGCAGGAGAGGAGCACAGGCTGAATGCTGCTGCTGCTGCCCAACATCTGGCCGGCATCTTGTCTGCCTCTCAGACCCAAGCAACTTACCTTAAATAGAACAATTTACAATGGAATCCGATAAAAGGTTTAGGCTGATACACACCCCCTCTCCTGCCTGGGGAAGGCAAGGGGGCTGGGTTTATATTATGACCCCCAAAAATGACCTACCCAGGAAGCAACGGTTTTTCCTAGCACAGCTACTGCGGGTAACTGTCCCCAGGGGTAATTTATGAGCAGACACCCGGTTCCGGCCCTGCAGACTCAGTGGGGTGGCCCGGGGATAAGGGCGGGAGCAGGGTTGGTGACTCTGTGGGTCACGCCTGCTGTGCAGAGAGAGAGTCACCCACTGGCGTCCCAGGAGAGGGGGCAGAAGTTTTGAATTGTCAGCAACTGCTGCGCCAGCCAGCCAGCCGCTCTGAGCTCATCTCTGGAGGTGGGGATGCAGGAGAGGGGGCGGCAGAGCCGGTTTGCCCCTGCGGAGCCCCTCCATTCCACCCGCCTGCTCAGGCCTGTGTTTAGTCAGCACTTGGCTTCCCGAGGCTGTGACTGACAGGCAGCCAGACGCCCGCCCTGGCAGAAGACAAAATGGTGGTGTCGGGAGCCGCCCTTGCTAGGGAATTGGAAGGAAAGGAATGTGGTTCTGGGAATCAAGAGGCATGAGCTTGAATTCTGGCTCCTACTCGGGAGCTGTGACCCTGTGCGAGTCGCTTCACCTCTTTGGGCTGATCTAAGAAGAGTGAACATTTATTGAGCTCCCACTACCTGCCAACAGCTGCATGTAATTTATTTCATTCTTGAGAAGCAAGGGTCCCCTGTTTTACATTTGAGAAAAACAGGTTCACAGAGGTGAAGGGAGTTGTCTAAGATCACACAGCTGGCCAGAAATAGAGGCATGGTTCAAACACAAGGCTCAAGCCAGAGCCCATGCGCATTAACTGCCATGTGAGTTGTATTTAACTTACACCAGTTCTGAGCCCAAGGTCTCATGAAGCATGTATAACTCATATGTCTCTTGACATAATAAAACACCATGAACCCAAGGAAAAATTTTTTTCTAGTTGGGGCAGTCAATGTGTTAAATAACAGCTTAAGAATCTCCATCGGGCTGCGCCTGTGGCTCAAAGGAGTAGGGCACCGGCCCCATATGCCGGAGATGGCGGGTTCAAACCCAGCCCCAGCCAAAAACTGCAAAAAAAGAATTCTTTTTTTGCAGTTTTTGGCTCCATCTAGAATCCCAGTCTTTAGTGTAAGAAGCATGTTAAAAGTTTCGATTATTATCTACCCCTCCCCCTGGTGTCCAGTTTTACAGGTGCAATAACAGGCAATGGTTATTTTTGCTCTTGCTTTGAAATCAAGCAAGCATGACTGAGGGCCCAGCTATCCTAGAGCTTTAGAGCAGGAAGTACCCTGCACAGCTGCCTGGGAACGCTGGTTTCCCCAGATATGGGTAAGGGCTTTACACAGGCACACATTTATATGTACTCAGACATGCATATGTGCAAGTGGGCACACTTAACCCAGGCCCAAAAACCCATGCACACACAATTGTGTGCAGACCTTGTACAAACAAGGATAGGAATCAGTACACGGTTACAGGAACACATGATCACAGGCAAACGTCACACAAAGTCCTCAGGAGCCACTCCTCCCTACTCATTGCTCTGCCAGTTTTTCACTGCCCCCTCCTGGCTGCCCAGTGGCCAGGGCAACCTGGCACCATTTCCTGGAAGTTCTGCTCTGAGGTGACTGGGAGCAGTTTCAGGTGCCACCCTCTATACTGCCCCTGAGCCTTGTGAGATGTAGGTATCTAGAGGGCAGTCTTGAAGTTTAAGGACAAAAAAAAAAAGCCTTTAATATCCAAACTAGTCTTTCATGGTAGAATTGTTCATTGGTGACAAGAGGGCCAGTCATATTTGGGACAAAGGGTCCTGCATAGACATCTTCCTTGCCCTTACCCAAGGAACTGCATGCATGTCCACACGAGCTCACATGGTTAAAGAGGAGTGGACTTTCTGGCTGAGAAGTTAGAGATAAGATCTTAAAGTTCCCACTTCGTTGCTGCCTCTCCAGGCCTCAGCTTCCTTGTCGATTCAACAATTGTTGACCGTGATTCTGTATTCAACCCCTCCACTCTGGTATCTGACGGTCATGGGAGCTGACACTGCTTCCAGACATGTGTGCTTGAATAAAATACACCCATGATCATGAACCCATGTACTACTCAGGACCATCTTGGAAGGATTACCAACACACAGCCTTTTGTTCCTTTTTACAGATGAGGAAAGAAGTCACAGGCAAAGCAACTTGCCCAAAGTCACACAGCTGGCTGGCAGCAGACTTAGAAATAGAAACCCTCTAGTTTCCAATGCCCCAGACTGCCTACAAGATAATAGAGCACCTTGGGGGCTTGGGCCTTAGCCTAGAGGACTGGAACTGCAAAGGCTAAAGCCAGAGACTCTGTGCGTTTGTCTGAGAATCGTGACAGGGTCTCTGTGGCTGCCTAAAGGCTTGGGGGGTAATCCAGAGTGGGGCCCAGGCTTAGGCATTTAGCATGGAGGCTGGGAAAAGACAACTTGGAACTCGGGCACGTTCCACTGCTTCCTACTCCCACCAGTAGAAGGAACAAACCTGAAGCATCCTTTTATGTCAAGCCAGAGGCAGGCTAAGGAAAGGGAATTCTGTCCTAGCCTGTGGCCGCTTAGTTGCTTGTTCATCAAGAAATATACACAGGCTGGGCGCAGTGGCTCATGCCTATAATCCTAGCACTCTGGGAGGCTGAGCGGGGTGGATCGCTTGAACTCAGGAGTTTAAGACCTGCCTGATCAAGAGGGAGATCCCCATCTCTGCTAAAAAAACAGAAAAATGAGCCGGGTGTTGTGGCAAGCGCCTGTAGTCCCAACTACTTCGGAGGCTGAGACGAGGGAATCGCTTGGGCCCAAGAGTTTGAGGTTGCTGTGAGCTGGGACGCCATGGTACTCTACCAAGGGCAACATAGTGAGACTCTGTCTCCAAAAAAAAAAAAAAGGAATATATACATGGCATGCATATCAGGACTCCATGTGTGTACATATGCATGCAGGGATAGCTTTGTGTACACATGAATGATAGGAGTGCCCTCCCCAAAGTATGATACCAGTGTTGCAGCCAGCCCCGGTATAGGGGGTTGTTCTGCCTGGCTCCAGCCAGGCACTAACTGGGCTTGCAGCACCCCCACCCTCACCCACCACGTGCATACTATTCCCCAGACCCATCCTGCTTGGCCAATTTGCAGTCTCTCGCTTCCAGCTTGTGAAAAGGCCTGCAGCAAAGTCAAGGGGCTGGTGGCCAATTAGCGAGGGGGTTAATCAGGGATCTGGGGACCCCCCGGGGGGGTGGGAAGCTAAAGGCAGGCATTGGGGTTGGCAGGAGCTTGAGCTGCCTGTGGTGAATCTGGGGGAGGGGAGGTTGAGCCAGCCCGTTGGTGCTGGAACTGAGGGTCAGCCTGTGAATTCATGATTGCTGAACACTGACAGGAGCTGGGCGCACATATGAATGTGTACACTGTGTGGAGGGGTGTGCACATACATTCACGTCCTTCAATGCAGTCTTGCATGCAATATGCATACGTGACTATAGATATACACACATACACTGTGTCTTTGTATATGTGGGCATTCACGGTGTGCAAATGGTTTGGGGTATGCAAGCTTAGCTAGAACTGTGTGCACATATGTGTATACAGGAGTAAGTCTTTGTGTATACACACAAGGGCATGCGGTACATTCAAGCACGTGCTTCAGCATGCTAACATACACATAAAATTGACATGGTCTGTATACACATGTGTGATGTGTTTGTGTGAATAAGGGTGTGCAGGATACATCTGCGTGTGTGTCCATGTGTGTTGTGTTCTCTGAACAACCAGAGGCCTGGACCTGTGTGCCTGTATGCATGTGTCTGCATGCACTCAGGTCTCAGCACGGAAAGAGCTGGGGATCGTGAGGCTGGAGGTCTCCAGATTCCAGGAGGGAATCTGACTGCAGAGCCTTGCCACAGCCCCCGGCCCCAGGAGCCTGTTTTCCAGCCTGCAGAAGCCGTGAGCCCGTGAACTCATCTTATATTAATAGCTGCTGTCTCCTCACTTATTGCTAGGAGAGGCCGACATGGCCCTGGTGGGGGCTTAGCACTCAGGGCTGCCTTCTTCCACCACACAGGGCCAAGGGAAAGGGAGAGGGGAGAGGGCTTCAGCCCCAACCCAGGCCCTGCCTTCCCCAGCTCAGGGAGCCCCACAGCCCAACCCACCCTTCCACACCCTGCAGCCACATGAGACCACGGAGTTGGAAAACTGGCAGAGGTAGAGAGAGCTTGGGAGGCTCAGCTACCCCGCTCCACACACACCTGTGCTGAACAGCCCTGGGCTGAGCAGCAGAGGAGTCTGAGGCTGAGACAGACTTAGGAGCCTTCAGTTTGAGGGGGCAAGAAGAGACAGTCCTGCTTCCCAGGGACCCTCAATCTGAGGCAAAATGATTGACCCTGCTCTCAGAGGCCCTCAACCTAAGGGTGGAGCCTGGCTCTCAGGCGTTCCCAGTTCAAATGGGGAGACATGACCTTGTATTCATGACCCCACAGTCATGAGGAAAAAGGATAAGAACTGCTTTCAGAAGCCTACAGTTTGGACACAGCCATGTGTTCAGGGGCCCCCATTGTGGGAGAAAGGCAAGGCTTCTCTGTAAACGTTTACCCAGGGAAGCCTAGTAAGGTGTCCTGCCTGAATCCCTCCTTTACAGTCACAGAAGGGCCAGCCAAGGCGGCTTCCTGGAGGAAGTGTGAGGGAAGGTTCAGGAAGGACTTAAGCTGTGTCTGCAGAATCTCAGGAGAAGGGAAACCCAACCAGCCCAGCCACACACATAGGCTACAACCTAAGGGACAGATTCAGACCCCCCTCAGGGTGGGCCCAGGACCCAAGGCAGAGACCCTAGATAGAGGTTCCCAGAAATGCCTCATCTCCGCCCCACAAACACCCGTCAGACAGAGGAAGCCCTCAGTATGGGGGCCCAATCCAAGCCCTCTCAGACAGGAAGATGGCAAAAAGTAGGTCCCTGCTTGGGCCCTGGAGCTAGAAGCTGGACTGGGGGAACACAGGGCCGAGCCCCACCTAGGCTGGGATGGGCACCTGGCCTCTCTCTGTCTGGACCTCAGTGGGGGCTCCTCAGAAGCACAGGAGAGGTAGCAAGGAGACCCTTCCCTACGTAACATCACAAAGGTCTGAGGTATGACCTGAGACCCCTGCTTTTCCCTAGCCTGGCGACAGGCCTCCCTGCCCCAGTTTTCTTGCTTGCTTTTTCTTGAAACCCATTTCCTCAACCAGGAAGGAAACAGGTTTGGAGTCAGATGACCTGAGCTCAAACTCCTTACTAACTGTGTGACTTTGGTCATCTTTCAGGAAGGCCTTTCTTGGGCACCTTCATATAAAAATTACATGTGCCCTGTCCTTCCCCACTTTATTTTTCTCTGAGAATTTATCTCCATGTAACATTACATTTTTGAAAAACTTTTTTGTTCATTACTGTTACCCGCAGCAAGAATTTATGCTGTCCACAAGTACAGCAGTGAATGAATGGAGGCCCCCTACTCAGAGTCTCAACTTCCTTTCTTATAAAATGGGGAGAGTGTCACCCATCTGATGGAGCCACAGTATGGCTTGGAACACTTGACTCAAGTTTTGGTAGGGGGTGTTTGCTGTTTTTTTTTTTCCCCAGGGACCTTTCAGAACAGTGGAAAGAGGGGAGAGGATAAGGCTCAGCCTGAGCTGGTGTGGCCTCCCCACTTTGTGCCTGGGCCTATTGACTTGTCTACCCCTCTTGAACTTTTTTTCTTTGTTTGTTTGTTTGAGACAGAGTCTCAAGCTATCACCCTGGGTAGAGTGCTATGGCGTCACAGCTCACAGCAACCTCCAACTCTTGGGCTTAATCAATTTTCTTGCCTCAACCTCCCAAATAGCTAGGACTACAGGCGCCCGCCACAACACCCAGCTAATTTTTTGGTTATAGTTATAGTTGTTGTTTGGCGGGCCTGGGCTGGATTTGAACCCACCATCTCCAGTGTATGTGGCTGGCACCCTAACTGCTTGAGCTACAGGTGCCAAGACCCACCACCACCACACCCTACCCTTGAACTTTTGGAGAGGCTCTGCAATACCAGGGAAATGGAGAAAGACATGTGTCCTAACCTGGCACAGCTGTGTGAGTTTGAACAAATGGCTGTTCCTCTTTGAGCTTCAGTGTTCCCATCTGGATGACAGAGGAGGGGGCCAGAAATGCTCTGAGGGACTCCACCTCTAGGCTGTGCTCACCTGTAAGGCTGGCAGGCTTAGCTAATCAGAACTATCTCTTTCTCCATACCCTAGACCTGCTCCTGCCCTTGTCTGATAAACACCGCCTTCTGAAAAACCCAGATTCAGGGTCTTGCACATATATAGGGTGACCATAAAGTTCGTGTGCAATTTTAAATTGCACAAGAATTTTATGACCAACCCATATGCCCCCAAATGCATATACTTATAGTCATTTACCTTTGCATGAAAATGAAATTCTTCCAGCTCCAGAGTAATCAAACATATCCAACCACCTCCAAAATGTGGCCCACTGACCCTTCAAATGAACCCCAGCATAAGTCAGGGTGAAGGATGTCCTAAGCCCCAGGCTTGGGAAGCAGGAAATGAAATGCCACTGCCCAGGAGACAGCACAGATTCTGGAAGCAGATGTTCCTGGTTGGAATCCTTACACTGCCACTCCCTACCTATATGGCCTTGGGCCAGTCACTGACTTCCCTCAGCCTCAGTTCCCTCATCTAGAAAATGGAGAAGACAATCCCAGTACCATGAGATGATGGGATGCTTATTAGGCATAAGTGAAGTAGCATTTGTAGACACGTAGCCTTGCCTGGCCCACTGTGTGCCCAGCACACTAAGAACCCACTGTTAGAAAAGGCTATTATTGGGCAGCACCTGTGGCTCAGTGAGTAGGGCGCCGGCTCCATATACCTAGGGTGGCAGGTTCAAACCCAGCCCTGGCCAAACTGCAATGAAAAAATAGCTGGGCGTTGTGACGGGCGCCTGTAGTCCCAGCTACTCAGGAGACTGAGGCAAGAAAATGTCCTAAGCCCAGGAGTTGGAGGTTGCTGTGAGCTGTGATGCCACAGCACAGCAAAGTCAGACTCTGTCTCTACAAAAAAAAAAAAGAAAAAGAAAACGCTATTATTGTTAAGGGAACATGCTCTGGGCATATTCACCATGCCAAAGCCCCAGACTGGCTAACATGTATGATGTGGGCATCCTGAACCCAGGATGGGCCCAGTCCCTTGGTTCCTGTCGGCAAGGGGAGGTGAAGTCCTTGCCAGATAGTGCCTAAGTCTGAGCAGACCGTCACTGACACTCATGGGTAGGAGGGCTGTTACCTGCCAGCCACACTCTACCCTGGGTCTCCATCCCCCAGGATCCCCCAACAGGCCCCCCAAGCCTGGCCTGACCCTCTCATTCCAGGTTATCCCCCATCAGACCCGGCTCCACACACATACGGAAATACACCTTATCACAAAATCATTTTTTATTGAGTTGGGGACAGGAATGGGGAATGCACGGGAGCCATACCCCGATTGGCAGAAGGGTGGGGTGTTGGCTCATGCCTCGCCTCCTCTAGGGCACCAGAGGGTGAGACCTGGCCCCCAGGTCCTGGCTGTGGCCCTGGACGCAGGGCTTGGAGCAGAGTTGGGGTTGAGCATTCTGGTCCCGGCTGCCTGGCCGGGCTGCAGTTTCCCCCAAATGGCCACCAGAGGGCAGCCGGCCCCCAGCGCAGAGGAATTCTCGGTTGCTCAGGTGATGGCTTCTTAAAAAAATAAAAAACCAGAGGCTGGTGTGTTCCCCTACAAACCCGAGGAGGGCGGGCCTGGGGAGAAGGCTCTGGTTTCTATGATCTCTTCGATAAAAAGTAAACAAAAATAATAACAAAATACGTGGTTTCTCTTTCTCCCTTTCCCCCCACAGGAACTGAGGTCAGAAATGGGGGTGTGGGGACTGGGGGTACCCTGGTATGGCCTGGATTTCAAGGTGTGGTCTCTTTTTTTCCCCTAACCACCCATAAATAAATTTAAATAAATAAATCATAAATAGATACACTCTTTGTGTGTGCACATATATAGAGATAAATCTTTCTTTTATCTAGGCAACTATGTGATTAAATCTCTCTGACTCTAGCTCAGAAATTCAAAGTAAAGTGACAATGGTCAAGGTCAAGTTTGGGATGGGGGAAGGTCTGGGACTTGGAATGGCACTGTAAAACTCCCAGCATTCTGGAATTGCAAGCCAGCTGGGCCATAGGATAGTTCTGAGTGGAACCCTAACCACCTGAACATTCTAGAACCTTGGACCCAGCTGGGCCCCCACAGGGATCTGAACAGAATCTTGAAACACCCGATATCCTAGAACTCCAGAACCAGCTGGATCTTGGGGGTGTGAGCTGGAGGTTTGGAACAAAGCCCTGGAGAACCTAACATTCTGGAATTCTGTAGTGATCAGGGCTGAAGGGTCACTATGGTGTGACTAGACATCACTGGGGGAGCGGGATCGGAAGGGGATCTTGGAAGAAGAACAGCAGCAGCAGATGGCCCACAACACCTTCTGCACATCCTGATTGCGGAAGGCATAGATGATGGGGTTGATCATGGAGTTGTAGGTGGCAGGGAGCAGGGTGAGATAGGTGTAGAGGGACGGGGAATGGGCATCACCCAGCAGGCAATAGACTGTGAAGGGCAACCAGCAGGCAGCGAAGGCTCCAAGCACCACGGCCAATGTGGCAATGCCCTTCCGGGTGGCCACATAGTGGGAGGCAGGCAGCAGGTGCCGCTGGAGGGCAATCTGCTGGGCATGGCGGCAGACGATGCGGCAGATCTGGGCATAGAGCTGCAGCATGATGCCAAAAACCATGAAGAAGGCAATGGCTAGGACCACCAGATGGTTCTTGGAGAGTGGATACACCACGCCACATGTGGTTAGGCCATCCAGGCAGTTCCAAGCCAGCACAGGCAGCAGCCCCAGGCCCAGAGCACACCCCCACACTAGGGCCAGCATCACGTAGGTCCGTGTCACTGTTGTCTCTGAGTAGTAGGTGAGGGCATTGTACAGAGAAAGGTAGCGGTCAACAGTGATGGCCAGTAGACTGCCGATGCTGGCAGTAAAGGCCATTGCCAGCACACCAACCAGCACCAGGCTCATCTCCACTGAGCCGATGCAGAAGACAGCAGCAAAGTGCAGGACTAGGCCCAGGCCTGCCAACAGGTCTGCCACAGCCAGGCTGCCCACCAGCAGGAACATAGGGGCACGGAAGGCAGGAGTGCCCACGATGATGGCCACCACCAGCGCATTCTCACAGGACACCAGGGTGCCTGAGATGCACAGCACCACATCCCAGGCCCTAGGCGAGCGCAGCGGTGCAGCTGGGCCTGTGGACCCCTCTGCTGGGTTCACGCTGCTCACATTCACGCTGCCTGGGCCAGCCGAGAGCCAGGCCAGGGGACTTCCTGCACCCCACATCATGGTACCTGCAGGAGAAAGGCCCTGTGAGAATCTGGCAGGGCTGAATGCTTGGAGGAAGGGTCTAGAGGAAGTGAAGTGCCCTGAGGATACCTGGTGGGGTCCCAAAGCCTTTTCTCCCTATTCAGGCCAGGGGCTCTTCCCAGGATATCTTGATTGTCTCCTATGACCCCACCCCTTGAAACAAGGGTCTCTTTCCTAGAGACCACCGCCTTGGGTCTCTTCACTCCCCTTCCAGTCCCCTGGGTCCTGCAGGCCTCTTTGTCCCACATGTATTACCAGAGGAGTACACGGTAGCCAGATGAAGGGCTACCATAAGTGAGTTGGGGCCCATAGGATGCCGGGAAAGACTCAAATTGGGGGAGGAAAACATTTCAGGACTGAGAGCAGTTCTGTTCCCTCCCATCAGAGAGGATGACTGCTCACTCCATTTTGAGGCTCCCAGACCCCTCACGATTCTCAGTACTGCCAGTTCCAGGCTCCGCCCCCAAGGAATGCACATGAGGCTCCTGGCAGCCACCACCCCTCTTTCCTGGGATAACACCTGGAAACAACACACACACCCTCCTAGACTTCTGCCCCCGGCTGGACTCCTCTTTTTCCTGAACCCCTGGGTCTCTGGAACAGGCACCCCTTATTGGAAGCCTGGGACCCAGAGTCAGACCTCTCCTTCTGCCTGGCTTCCTGGATCTTGGGCCTGACTTGCCTCCTGCCCGGATACCTGGATTCCTAAGTCGGACACCTCCTGCTGCTCAGACGCCTGGGTCCCTGCCCCAGATGCCTCCTGTTGGCTCAATCTCAGATGACCATCCGTCCCTCCAGGTCCCTTCAGGAATGCTCATCTTTCGTGGGGTCATCCAAGTGACCAAAACCCGAGCAGTTGGGCCCATACCTGCTAACCCAGAATCTCAGCCTCGACCTCGGACCCTAGTCAGCCGCTAAGAGCCTTCCGCCCGCCCGGTGCCCCAGCATCCTTCGTGTCCCCCGGACTCTGGTGCCCGTCTCGGGGCACACTACTTACCGTTCAGGACCGGGCGCGGCTGGGCCGCGGGGAAGCTCCGCTCGGGTCCTGTCGGCGCAGGGCGTGCGCGGACCCCGAGAAGCCCCCACGGCCGCGGGAGAAGCGGCGTGAGTCACCCCGCCCCGCCCCCGGCCACCGGCTCGGTGACGTCAGTGGCCCGGTCGGCCAATGGGTGTGGCGCGCTGGGGCGCAGAGCGCGCAGCGCGGCATAGTAATGAGGCCTCGCACCGCCCGTTCCCCCATTCATAAAAAGCGACCGTGGCCGCGGCCCCGCCCCCTCTCTCGTCGGCCCGCGCTGTCCTTGACGCGGCGCCCTCTGCGGGTTGGGGGTTTCAGGGTCGCTGAAGCCAGAGTCTTGGAGAAGTCTTGGGGAAGCTGCAGGGGAAGTGATGAGGGAGCGGAAAAGGGACTTAAATAAGCTGTGGGGTGCTGGGACCCTCAGGAGACAGAGAGACGTTAACGAAATTCACGTGACGAAAGATCTTGTGATGGGGCTGAATGGGCGTCCCTATGAGGTTGATGGGGTTGCTGAAAGGATGGGGCCCTGAGGTGATGGTGACAGGAGCATGAGGGAGCACGGAGGTGGGTGGCAGTGACGTTATGAGCAGAGTGACAGGATCTTGGGGGATGATGGCTGTGGGACGCTGACGGTAGAGGGGGAAGCCCCTAGGGCAACCATAGGATTGTCAGGGTGACTCTGGAGCATGATGGAGTTCAGGAATCCCAGGGTGGCAGAGGCGGTGCAGGGAAGATGGAGAATCCAGGTGATGGAACTTCAGGTCACCATAACCCTGTCAGAAGTGCTGAAGTACTGAGGTGAGAAAGCTGGGTGATGAGGGTCATAGGGTCTTGGAATGACAGTAGCAGGGACAGTGGCCGGTGGGCCCCCGGGGTAGAGGGTCTGAACTGATAGTGACCAGGCTGGTAAGTTACTGCCAGGTTCGGTCCCGTGATGCTGGGGCTTGGATAAGGAGCTGGGTGACGTCACTCGTGGCAGTCCAATAGCGCCCTCACAGTTTGGAGGGGCGGACCTGGCAAGATCTCAAACCTGAATTATTTATTCAAGGATCTGGAAAGGGGGGTGGTGTGTTTCCCTGAAGCAGCAGGAGATGGGGAGCCAGGAAGAACTTGGATGCAGAGAACCAGGCAGCTGAGTCCTCAGCACAGGCCCCTCTCAGCCTCTCATCTTAGGCATCCTAGGGTGAGACAGGAAGAGAGACAGAGCTCTCTCTGCCCCATCCCTGCCCGGCCTAAATCTCAGGAAACCGGCCAGCAGAGTTTGTGGCCAGTCCTGGGACCCAGATCCTAGGTCCCACCTAATCCTCCCCCCATCACAGGCCTACTGCAGTCAGGTCCTCCAGGCAGGTTCTGGGCTTGGGTGCAGGGCAGAGGGCAAGTTGAGCGGTGAGAAATACAGGAAGAGGAGAGGGTGAGGCTGGGGAAGGTGATGCACTTCAAGCTGGGGTGGTGAGTTTAAGGTGCTTAGCAGGCAGAGGTGGTCAGGAGCGTAGATTAGATTCAAATCCCCATTCCTGTTTTCTAGCCCTGTGACTCTGGGAAATTTCTTCAGCTCTCTGTGCCTATTTCCTCATTTGTAAAACAAGGATAACCTTAGAACCTGCCCCATAGGATTGTTGTGGGGTGCCGCATATCATCAGCACTGGCTATGCTAGCTGTGAATGGTATAGCTGGCCAATGAAGGAGCCCTGGGAGGCACAGGCATGCAGCTTGCTCTTGGATGACATCTCCCAGGAGAGGGAGCAGAGCGGGTGGAGAGGCCTCAGAGACCCCTCCCCCATTGAAGGCACAGAGTATGGACAAGGCTGCTTCTGTGCCTGGCCCTTTGCATGGCCATTCCCTCTGCCTAGGACCCTTCTCTTCATCCAGGTCTCAGCTCCCAAGTCATTTCTGAAACAGGCTTCCCTGAACTCCACCCCAGATTACCACTCTCCTCCCCATCAATCTCCCTCCCCTTTTCTTGAGTTATTAGTTTCCAGAGCATGAAGCCCTCCTGAAATTGTATGTTTACTCACATTTGTTTTTGCTACGTGTCAGCCCACTAGAACATAAGTTCCATTAGGGTAGTGACTATATCCTGTTTTCTGCTGGAGAACAGAGCTGCCATGTGATCAGTGTTCAACAGCTATTTTTTGTATGGATGATTAAACTAAAAAGGAGCAGCCAGAGAAAGAGAAGAAAAGCACAGAGAGAACAGTAGTTTGTCTGGTGTTAAGGAAAGTGGGGATGTCAGAGAGGAAGGGTACAAGGGCATCCATGTTCCAAGGCTCAGGTATCTACTTTCTCCCCCATATCAAAGCTGGGCTCTGTGGGAGTCTCAGAGAAGGGTGAAGGTTGGCATGAAGGGGGTTTTATCAGAGACAATCTTCTGCTGTTAAGAGTGGCAGTGATGGGTGGCGCCTGTGGCTCAAAGGGGTAAGGCGCTGGCCCCATATGCCGGAGGTGGTGGGTTCAAACCCAGCCCTGGCCAAAAACTGCAGGAGAAAAAAAAAAGAGTGGCAGTGACGGGCGGCGCCTGTGGCTCAAAGGAGGACGGTGCTGGTCCCATATGCCAGAGGTGGCAGGTTCAAACCCAGCCCTGGCCAAAAGCTGCAAAAAAAAGAAAAGAGTGGCAGTGATTTTTTACTTTTTTTTACCTTTAACCCTTTGACAAACTACCAGTGATTTTTTTTTCTTTTGTAGAGATAGAGTCTCACTTTATCACTTTATCGCCCTCAGTAGAGTGCTGTGGTGTCACACAGCTCAAAGCAACCTCCAACTCCTGGGCTTAGGCGATTCTCTTGCCTCAGCCTCCCAAGTAGCTGGGACTACAGGCGCCCACCACAATGCAAGCTAATTTTTTTGTTTTGCAGTTCGGCTGAGGCCAGTTTTGAACCCGCCACCTTCGGTATTTGGGGCCGGCGCCCTACTTGCTAAGCCACAGGCACTGCCCTAGCAGTGATTTTTTAAAAAGTTTTCATAGTTTATTGATCCGCTAGTGAAAACTCTGCACCATCACTGCAGATAAAGTCATTGCAGAATCTTTCTGCCTGTCTGCACCAACACTGGCCTCGGGTGGTCCTGTGACCATCTTCATTCTGTTCTTGTGTTGTTTTAGTGTTTTCTTCTCATACAAGCTATGACTTGCAAATCTGTGTTTCAATTAATTTTTCTTTGCATAATCCGAGGAGTTGCAGACCATGCCCAAGCCAGTTGTCTCGCCACCACCCAAAATGGATTCTGAATCTAAAGGCAAAGATGTGAATTTGTACATTTTGATGAGTTTTCCCCAAATTTCTGGCTCATGTATTATTGCCTTCCCAGGGTGAAGGATATTGATCACTGTGACCATTTGTTTCTGAAGTAGTCCATTGGTCATGAACTTCCTGATCCCGATGGTTACCCTGTCATTCACGATGGAGGTTGATCCTCAGGAACCCTGGAGGAAAGAGATCAGTGATATTTCTAATCCTGAGAAACGCCAGAAACTCAAGAGATTAAGGTGGGGCTATGAATTTTCATGTGTGTTCTCTCTCTCATGCACCAAACTGCTCATGCCATCAGGACAATCAAAGCCCTCACTTCCTCTCTCCTTCATGAGCACCTGCTCTAAGGATGGAGCAGCACTCCTTTCCTGTTCTCCTCATGCCCTCTGCCCCTGCCTCCTTGCTTCCTTGCCACCTACCAGGTGCCAGGCCAGAGCCCAGTGTTTATAACAACTCTGCAAAGTTAAGGGACTGTGTCCTCATTTCATAGGTGAAGTCCAGATAAGCCAAGGTACTTGCCTCAAACCACATGGCAGAGCTGGGAGCTGAAGCCATGTCCACTGTAACCAAGTCAAACGTGCCTTCCTTTCCAGCCTAGCTGTCACCCTCTCCCCCAAAAGGGTTGGTGGGTAAAGTTGATAGGGCTGACTATACCTGCAGTTTCCCAGATGGCCACCAGATGGCTATGAGCATGACTTCCAGGTGAGCCGCCTTTTTTTTGAGATACGTTGCCTTCGGTAGAGTGTCGCAGAGTCACAGCTCACAGTAACCTCAAACTCGTGAGCTTAAGCGATTCTCGTGCCTCAGCCTCCCAAGTAGCTGGGACCACAGGCACCCGCCACACTGAACCCGGCCATTGTCCTGCTCCAGTTGTCATTGCTGTCTAGCTGGCCCTGGGCCAGGTTTGAACCTGCCAGCTTGGGTGTATGTGGCCAGCGCCCTACCCACTGAGTCACGGGCACTGCCCTGAGCCTAAATTCTTAAAGGAGGACTGTGTGAAAGAAAGAGAGAGAGAACAGCCGGGCGTTGTGGCGGGTGCCTGTAGTCCCAGCTCTTGGGAGGCAGAAGCAAGAAAATCACCTAAGCCCAAGAGCAGGAGGTTGCTGTGAGCTGTGTGATGCCATGGCACTCTAACGAGGGCGATAAAGTGAGACTCTGTCTCTACAAAAAAAAAAAAAGAGAGAGAGAGAGAGAATCTCTACATATGAGTCTGTCGTCCAAGACACAGGGATTGGACATTGCATTCTTAGCACAGACCCACTCCAGCCAATATTCACTGCAAGTTCCCCGGAGCTTGGATTTCAGTGGGTGCAAGGTACAGAGGGATGATCTGGCCACATTCCTGCATTTTCAACAATCAATGTTTATTGAGCATCTACTAGTTGCCAGCCACAGAGGATGCCACAGTGAACAAAAATCCCTGCCTTCTTCAGGGAGCTCCCATTTTAACGGGGAGAGATGTGCAATCTACAAATAGATACCTAATATGATATCAAGTAGGGAGCCTTTGAGAGTTTCACAGACCGGTGGGGCAGACAAACATGTACACAGTCACAACATGGTGCCATCTGGTTCCTGCCTTCTTGGAACTTACAGCCTAGGAAAAAATGACTAATTAATTATATTATACATTTGATATATACTCCGAAAGAAAGAGCAGGTGCAGGTGTTGTAATGTAGAATAAACAGAACGACTCTTTTAGGTAGGTAGGTCATGGAACAGGTCATTTTAAGAGAGAATAAAAGAGTTTGGGGGTTGATGGGCTCGAGGATTAGAGAGGAGACCAGTGTGTATGAAGCTGAATAAGCAAAGGGGAAGAAAAGGGGGTGAGCTCAGTGAGGTGGGCAGGGGCAAAATCACGTGGTTGAGGAGAGCAACGAGAAGCCAATGGGTTTAAGGTGAAGAGTGATACAGTCTGAGTTATGTTTGCAAAGGATCACTCTGCTGAGTAGGGAACAGACTGGAGCAGAAGCCCTGCTAGGGAGCCCTACAGAAATCCTCTAGCTGAAACAAGTGCTATAGCAGCTCAGCTTTGTTCTGAGATAGTCACAGAAAGCTGCAGGAGGACACTTTTAGTGATGTCTTGAAGGAGTAGTTAGGTGGAGTTGGGCTGGAGGAGAACCCTCTAGGAGAGATAGCAGCTAGGTATGAAGGGGGAGGGTGAGATGCTATTCTATCTCTTTCTTTTTAACTTTTTGTTTATTTATTTATTTATTTATTTTTACAGTTTTTGGCTGGGGCTGGGTTTGAACCCACCACCCCTGGCATATAGGGCTGGTGCCCTACTCCTTGAGCCACAGGCACCTCTCTATCTCTTGTTTTTTTTCTTTTTCTTTTTTTTTTTTTTTTGAGACAAAACCTCAAGCTGTCACCCTGGGTAGAATGCCATGGCACAGCAACCTCCAATTCCTGGGCTTACACAATTCTCTTGCCTCAGCCTTCCAAGTAGCTGGGACTACAGGTGCCCACCACAATGCCTGGCTATTTTGTTGGTTGTAGTTGTTGTTGTTTGGCAGGCCCGGGCTGGATTCAAACCCGCCAACTCTGGTGTATGTGGCTGGCGCCTTAGCTGCATGAGCTACAGGAACCAAGCCCGTTCTATCTCTTAAGAGTGCGGAAGGTGATGAGGATAGCCCAAGACAGGCTAGAGACACTTCTAGATCCAGGAATCAAAGGGTTGTGGAGGCCAAGCCATTGTTGGAAAGTTAACTGGAAGAGACATGGTCAAATGGATGGTTTCAGGTGCACTGTGAGGGCCAGAGTAGGAGGAGCCTGGAGGCTGAGAGGCTGCACAAGGGCACAGGACCAGAAGGATTTAATCTGGGTGCTCAAGACAGAGGGAGGGGTGAAGATGTGACTTGGTTCCCAATCTGAGTAACTGGGAAGAACGATATGGCCTCCTTGAGTGGGGAACAGAGACTAGGCAGTTTCAGAGTCCTGTGGGACACTTAGGTGGAGGTGTCCAGGAAGTGGATGGACTCACCAGAGGCACAGTAGAGGGGGAGGGAGGCTTCCAGCATCATTCAATCCTGGCTTCACATCCTGGCCTGCTGAGTTGGGAACTGTGTGCCCCCTAGCAGCCTGTAAATTTGGGGTGACAAAACCCACGCCTAGAGGGTAATTGTGGACATTAGAGGAGAAATTGGAAGTAAAAGCTCTTAAAATGGACATTCTGGGCTCGGTGCCTGTAGCTCAAGTGGCTAAGGCGCCAGCCACATACACCAGAGCTGGTGGGTTCAAATCTAGCCTGGGCCTGCCAAACAATGATAACTACAAAAAAAAAAAAAAAAAATGGCCAGGCATTGTGGCGGGTGCCTTTGGTCCTAGCTACTTGGGAGGCTGAGTCAAGAGAATCACTTAAGCCTAGGAGTTGGAGGTTGCTGTGAGCTGTGATGTCACAGCACTCTATCCAGGGTGACAGCTTGAGGCTCTGTCTCAAAAAAAAAATGATATTCTGCTAGATGTAAGGGGTTGATAATTGCTGACTGTGTGTTATTAGTTACAGGTGTGGCAGCTGTGGAGCCAGAACTAGCCTGTTGGCTTTTAAATGGAAGCTGATGGCAGAGGAATTGCCGAGATGACCACAGAAGAGTGTGGAACAGGACTCAGGACTCACCTGGGCCACCATTCACTAAGAGAGGGTTAGGAGGGGAAGCAGGTGGGGAGAGAGGGAGGAAGATGGAGAAGAGGAGGAGGAGGTGCCCCTTAAGGAGCTTGAGAAGTGGTTGTGGAGGGAGGGAACCCAAAGAAGCTGGTCCCAGAGCAGAAGAGGTGGCTGTGGGGAAGGCTACTTACTAAAAGGCCCAGTTGACCTACAAATAGCATGACCCATGAATTGGTCAGAGGGTGTAGTGGGCAGGACATGGGGTTGAAGAGTATAGAGAACAGGGTGCAAGGGCTGAAGCAAGCTGGAGAGGGTCACCAAAGCTAGGCCTGGGCAACTAGAGGCAAGGGGCGAGCTGAGGCCCGTCCCAGCGGTCGTGGGCCCTGGTTAGAGGGTGCACCCGGCAAGGCCTGGCCTGCGCTGAGCCTGAAGGCAGAAATTCAAATTCTCGAAATTCTCGATTCAAATCCAGATTTTGCCACTGACTCTGTGATCTCTGACTAGTCACGTTTTTTGAGCTTCAGTTTTCTCATCTGTGAAGCAGGGGAAAACGCAGTCACTACTTAACAAAGTTTCGCCTTGCTACCCTTGGGGGCACCCGGTAACCACGTTTTCAAGAAGTCATAGACCCCGCCCGCTTTGTCCACGCCCCGCCCCAGATTGCTGAACCCAGCCCGACAAGTCGCGTCCACTAGCCACGCCCCTATCTGCCTCGCCTTACCCTGGTTTCCTCCAGCGAGCCCAGCGCAGCCTGGACACTCTACTACTGGCCACGCCCCGGTATGACCTGACCACGCCCCCACCTGGCCACGCCCCGGTTGCCCGGGTCTCGCTCCCTACAAGCTCCGCTGAGCCCAGTCCAGAAGGGACGCGCCACTCCAGCTGTCCGGCGACCCCATCCCCCACCCCGGTGCCCATGGCCGCGCCGGGACCCCGCACCTTTCGGGCTGCCCTCTGTGGCGGCTGCTGCTGCCTCCTCCTGTGTGCCCAGCTTGCTGTGGCTGGTAACTTGCGGAGGGTCTGGTCAGGAGCCCAGACAGGGGCAGGTGGAGCATGCCCCTCACCCAGCCGCCTTCCTAGGAGCAGTCTGGGCTGTGGAGCGGGGGACTTTCCAGACGTGTGCAGAGCTCCTTGGGGTGGGAGAGGGGTGCTCTAGCTGTGCGTGGAGCCCTGTGTGATATACAGGCTGCAGGTGTGGAGGATTAGGGACCTTCAGGTGTGCTGGGGGTGGTGGCTCCCAGGAGTATGGCGGTGGCCTAGGCATATGCGAAAGGAGGGGGACAGGGCTGTGGGTGAATGAAAGTAGGGGAGGTTCTAGGTGAGTGTAATCATGCGCTTGTGGAAGCATGTGTGCAGGGGGTGAAAGCTCAGTAGTGGGGGTGGAGGTGGGTAGGTGATGCAGCTTGACTTTGAGGAGTTGCTCCCTTCCCATTCCCACCACACTCCTAGGCAAAGGAGCTCGAGGCTTTGGGCGGGGAGCCCTGATCCGCCTGAACATCTGGCCAGCTGTCCAAGGAGGCTGCAAACAACTGGAGTTTTGTGAGCATTGTGTGGAGGGGGACAGAGCGCACAACCTCTCAGGCTGCGTGTGGGAACAGTGTCAGCCAGAGGAGCCAGGTACGCATCTGGGACCTTCCCAAACTGAGAGCACCAGCTCTGCACCCCAGGGCCATGGCCCCTCTCCCCCAAACCTCCCCCTTCTCCCACCAGGACATTGTGTGGCCCCAGCTGAGGTGGTCAAGGAAGGTTGCTCTGTCTATAACCACTCAGAGTCGTGTCCAGGTAAGGCAGCTTCTACTGGCCTAAACCAAGTTGGAGGGAGGGGCCTGAGGTCTCCCCAGCCATAGTCTGCCCCCCAGGAGGAACCAGTTTCTCTTAGGGAGTGGACTATGCCCTCCAACATTTGGATTCAGTTTCAATTGTCTTTTAGCTCACTAAGAAGTCCCTTCCCTGCTCTGGCCTGTTCCCTTATCTGAAAATTGGTACAGGTGGGTGGAAGGGATGGGGCATTAACACTTCCAATTTAAGGCATAATAAGGGCTTAGGAAGTTCAGAAGGGAATGGAGGGGCCTCCGTGAAGGAAGTGACATCAGAGATGAGCCCTGAAGGTAGAGCTGGAGAGAGGGCACATCTGGCAGAAGGGGGGAACTGTGTGACTAAGGGTCACAGGTATGTCAGGTATCGGAGCAGGGACTGGCTAGATCTGAATCAGAAGTCCATCTGTGGGTGGGGCTGGGGTCTTGCAGGAGGTGGGGTAGGAGAGCTGTTTGGTCATGGGTTCCCCATCTCCTCAGCTGCCCACCACCACCCCACTGATGAACCGAAGACGATCACAACAGGTGGGTGCTACCCAGGGGACAGGGCAGCGGGAGGACTAGAGGTACAGGGAAAGACAGATCTGGGCTGAGGTATTGACGTGCCCTGTGACCTCAGCCTGTGATGTTTCCCTCTAACCCGTTTCGATATCCATGAAATGGGCTGGATAGTATCCACTTCACAGTGTTGCTGTGCGGGTTCTATGAGAGGCTGCATAGTGCCACTTCAATGTCTGACTCACTGAGGTGAAGAAATGATGCCCATCCCTCCCCAGTTCTGGGAACTCAGGGTAACCCTTCAGGACCTGGCTCAGGTTGCTGATGAGATGTCCTACTGCAACTGCCAGGCTCAGAGGATCATAAAGCAGTTTCCTGGCTGAGCAGAGACAAGAAACCTCCCACCTCACCCCCACTTCCCACTGCCCCTCAGAGCCTGGAGGTCACCAGACTTGGCAGGGATGGCTGGAGAGGCTCTTGGTTAATTAAAGCTGGAAACTGATCTCAAAGGCTGCATTATTGATGGCTCAGCTCCTCGGCTCAAGCCCCAGATCGGCCTTGTGCAGCTCATTTCTCCCTCTTCTGCTCCTCTTCCCCCCAGCTGCCCTGCCTCTTTGGCTCCTTGAGTTGCAGCCAGGACCACCCTTTGCCCTTCATATTCCCAGACCCCTTGTACCATGTATAGCCTCCAGGAGGTGGACCCAGTTCATGGCTAGACCCCTGTCCACTGTCCCAGAATGATCTTCCACCCACCAGCCTGCCCTGTCCTGAGCACCTGGCCCAGGGCCTGAAATCCAATCCCTAATAGAAGTTGATGGGTAATATGGCTCAGCTGGGAGCCATCCAGGCACAGCCTGGCAACCATGGCCCAGAAAGGAAAGGATCAGGGGCCCCTGTATAAGTCTGGCTCTGTGAGGCAACTTTGGCCAAGTGTGACCCTCAGGCTGGTTCATCTCTCTGGCATGAGCTCAGCAGGGTTGCTGACTCTGGACCGCCACTTTCTCCTTTGCCCCTTTCCTCCCTAAGTAAGGGCTCTGACACTGGGTGATGCTGAGATCTCAGGACTTAGGAGTCCTGAAAAAGGACTACATCACATGTGTGAGCTCTAAACCCTGAGACTCAAGGCTGAAAGGGATTCCGGGCTGAGGGGTCTAGATGTCCAAGTTCTGGATCCACCCCCATCCTCATGGGCTAATGAGAGACAAGGAGGCTGGAGGGGCTCAGCTACCACCATCTGTTCCAACCCAATGGGCCCATATTACCAGGAGGTCCAGAGAGGGTATGTGTGGTGCAAAACCAGAGAAACCCAGGAGCACAGCTAGCACTGAACCTGGCCCCACCCTCCCTGGCTACTATCCTTCCCACCAGGTACCTCCTAGCTGCCTGCAGGGTCTGGGCTGAATTTCGGAGTCTAGGGTTCATGGACCACATAGTGAGGACTGGGGCCTTGAGGTCTGCCAGTTATGGGAGTGGGACTATGACCTTTATCTACCCTGCCTTGACCCTGCAGGGAGCCCCTCGGTCCCCGAAGCCCATAGTCCTGGCTTTGATGGGGCCAGCTTTATCGGGGGTGTCGTGCTGGTGCTGAGCCTGCAGGCAGTAGCTTTCTTCGTGCTGCGCTTCCTCAAAGCCAAGGATAGCACCTACCAGACACTGTGAGTACCTGCCAGCAGTGGAGTTGGAGTCCCAGTTTACTTGCCCCTCCCCATCCTGCCCTGCAGTGCCCCTTCAGTGCCCAGGGAGCTGTCTTCCTGGGGCATCCCTAAGGACAATGGGCCACACCCCTCTCCTCTCCTCCACTTGGGGGCTCTCTCTGAAGGATATTAGCTGGGACTAGGACTCAGCCTGGGCCAGTGGTCTGGGAGCCCAGCTGAGCCCACCTGTGTCTTTATCCCCTCATGCTGCCAGCAGGGAGGAGAACCAGTAGGAGATTGCCCAGGCAAGTCTGTGGCCTGCAGTTCTGTGGCCATGGGCAGGAGATGGGGCTGTGTGTCCACTTGGGTTTTCCTCTGGGAAGGGGAGCTGTGCCTGAGGCCCCCGTGTGCTGTGTGCTCTGGGATGGGTCACCGCAGCTTGCACTGAAGTGTTTGTCTTCCAGCCGCTGCCTACTCTCTGGGTGGTGGGGGTCCTCAGCCAGCTGAGGCAGGGTCACCTCACCAGGTGTCCTGTCTGGCCTCTGCAGAATCTGATCCCCTAGGGCCTGGACTCCACCCTGAGGGGAAAGGGGATGCAGAGGTTGCCCCTTGGTTCCTTGTGGGCACTTTGGATGGGAAAAACTTTGGCCACCAATATTTGGCCCCATGTCAGGAAAGCCTGACATGCCTTCCTGTTCCGGGCCTGGTACCTGCAGCTGAGAGCCTCCTTCAACCACCTGGTGTCTCATCCATCATCCCTGCTGGGCAACCCAGGCACCTGAATTTTGTGCCTGTTTCTTCTCACCAACCTGGCCTAGGCACTGTCCCCAAATAAAGGAACTCCTTCCAGCACTGTGCTTCATGTTCTATGTCTTGTGCTATGCGTGAATGCATAGGTGAGGGTATGGCAACTGTCCTCTCCTTAACAGGCATTCTGCCTAGGATTGTTGCTATCACCTTTTAAAATATTTTCATCTTTGGCTCAGCGCCTGTGGCTCAACAGGCTAAGGCGCCAGCCATGTACACCTGAGCTGACGGGTTCGAATCCAGCCCTAGCCCGCCAAATAACAATGACGGCTGCAACCAAAAAATGGCCAGGCGTTGTGGCGGGCGCCTGTAGTCCCAGCTACTTGGGAGGC
The DNA here is from genome assembly GCA_963574655.1 of Perodicticus potto. NCBI lineage: Eukaryota > Metazoa > Chordata > Mammalia > Primates > Lorisidae > Perodicticus > Perodicticus potto. The sequence continues at coordinate 22,849 of CAUYRH010063102.1, read as the reverse complement.
GGAGGCAGGAGAATCACTTGAGCCCAGGAGTTGGAGGTTGCTGTGAGCTATGATGCCATAGCACTCTATCCAGGGTGACAGCTTGAGGCTCTGTCTCAACAAAATAAAACAAACAAACAAAAAAAGAATCTCTCATTCTGTTCCCACCTAATGGGCACAATGGAAGGGTATATGGCACACTTCTTGGGAGCAGGACTCAGCTACAGGGATGTTACCTAACAAACACAAACATTGCAACCTAATTGTTTCTGCCGTCATATTAATCTGAAATTAAAAAAAATAAAGAATGTCTCATTCTAAAAGAACAGGAAAATGGCCATCTCTCGACCTCCCCTGCCATATGAATGTACTCCTCCGTGGTAACTGATGACTAAATGCTCACAGAATATCGCTAGAAGAATGAGTATTGGCGGGGACGGGGGTACAAAGGCCTAGAAATATCCAGCAGTCTCAAGAATGTGTTCCCAGAGTCTAGCAGCAATACTTCTGTGTACAGCATTCACCTAAACAATGAATTCCACTTCCACAAAGGCAGAAATCAGACTCAACAACTGAGATTACGCTGAATGGAAACAAATACCATTCATGCGAAATCAGCTCCTTTAATCTCCAGTCCACATCCAAGGATACCTAATGTTCAAAAATAGGACAGCAAAACACGTGTGTGAGAACGTGACTGAACTGGAAAACAATGGGCCCTCCCGCTCCCCACCCTATGTACAAGGTGAGCTGGAAACAGATTAACCAACACCCAAATCTCATCGCCAGTTCCATCTCCAGAGCATCGTTTTAATATCTGGGAACAGATAGTGCGTCAAACTGACTAAGCTGTCTTAAGTATAAATGCATGAACCTTTGTTGCAATTTTTTTTTTTTTAAGTACAGCGTTAAAAAGCAGGAGGGGGAGGCTGGCGGCACCTGTAGCTCAAGGAGTAGGGCGCCGGCCCTATATGCTGGAGGTGGCGGGTTCAAATCTGACCCCATCCAAAAACTACAACAAAAATAAATGAATAAAATTAAAAAAAAAAAAAAAGCAGGAGGGGGGGGAATCATTTTCAACTACCGTACTGCTTCATTAAAAATTCATATAAAATTTTTAGGACTAGAACTATTACTGTAAGTGCTATAACAATCCTCCTTGTCCTGTTGGTTATAAAAAGCTAAGGATACATATTACCTCTTATCATGCCACCCACTTCCTCTTACAGGGGATCACAACCTGTTCAAAGCCCTTCCAGTTGGCCTCCACCTGCTCTCTGCACCAGTATTCACCAGTCATCTGTTTCTAAAACAAATAGCCCATTTGTCCCCCATCCTCATAAATCTTGATTTTTCCTGGAGCATCTGACCCTGCTAATTAATTGCCCTCTATTTGAAATGCTCATGTATACCGGCTTCTGGTATATAATTTTTTTCTAATGCCTGCCTTTTTTCTTTTCTGCTACCTTGCCCTTCCCGTCCACACATGTGCCTCCCACTTGCATTTCAATCCCCCTCAACAAGGCGATCTCATTTCCACTCCCAAACTAGAACATACAACCACTACCTTCTCTCTCCCTCCCCCTTAATTTTCAATGCGTCCAACTGGTCGGCCTCACCCCTTGGTTGTCTCTGACATAAATGAATGTGTAACATGTTTCAATTGGGAACTGAGGACAGCCTCAATAACTCTGGCTATTTTTAAACAGTCCATGAAATAACTAAAAATGGATTTCAACACTTTAAAAAAAAAGTTTTACAGACCTATGCTATAACAAGTTTGAGTTGTCAAAACTCTTTTTATATACCGAAAAGAAGGCAGAAGTCCAGGATGTGTCTGGGTTTTAGCTACTAGGGGACCTCCGATGAGGCACTGTTGGTAGCAAGGTGTCCTAAGCACTGAGCTGACCTTCCCAGCCCCGTGCATGTTATTACATCAAATAACTTAATCAGAACACAAACTGCTCTTAGATTTCTGCAGAGGTAATTAAATAACAATTTGATGCCAATTAATCACAGTCAAATAAGAGTCCGTCAGGGAAGAACTCTATACACATTGGGGACTATTTAATGGTCAAATACTTGGCAGGATCTTAGTTAAACAATGATTCATTAAGCCTCCTCTGCCACACAATGGCTAGGCTAAACTCAACGTGAAAGAATCGAAACTCTTTTGTTCTGCCACAAAAGGACATCAAACCTCTGTGCGTGATATTCTTTTGTCCTGCACTTAGCAGCCTGCTCAGCAGCATGATTCAGAATGTGTAAAGCTGCTCCCATGCACATGGGTGTCTGCGAGTCCCCTCTGGCTTTCAACTCTGTAGCTAGGCAAGTCTTTCTGTCAAAGTAAAGAGCTGGACAGCCGGCCACTCCCACTTAAAATATTTATTCACTCTGAGCAGAGAAACGAATCAGACTTACCTTCTCCTTCAAAGGAAAGGCAAGCTGTGACCATTTCCCTAGCAGCAAATGATTACTCCCTCTAAAAACCTCTGGTCTGCACAAGTTGTCTACCCAGCAAAAACCCCTTCAACAATTTCGTTTCCTGTACTTATCAACTTGGCTCCTTTAAGTTAAAGGTCCCTTTATAACACAACTCCCCTTGAAAACCCAGAGATCCACTTTAAGTTCCGCTGATAATTCCCAAAGACTTTTAATCCTGCTCCTCAGAAGGACTATTACCTTCTTGCCAGTTCATTTCTTCCCCTGGTGAAAGAATTAAGGCAACCAGGATGGCTCTCTACGGCTGTTTTTTTGCCTACACTAGCACTTATGTGCATTTCTGTAGCTTCACTAATGCTGCTATTTATTTATTTTTTGGTTGCTATCTTTTCAAACTAAGATTTTTGCACTTCATTGTGTATTTGAATCTGAATTAGAAATAGAAGGAGCTGAAAATGAGCTCTCTATGGAGGTATATTGCACATGTTGTAAACCATTATATTTACCCTCCCCCCCCCTCTTTTTTAGACATAATTTCACTAGTGTTACCCCGGCTAGACCACCCTGGCATCATAGCTCATAGTAATCTCAAATTCTTGGGCTCAAGTGATCCTCTTGCCTCAGCCTCGTGAATAGCTGGGACTACAGACACTCGCCACAACACTCGGCTATTTTTAGAGATCAGGTCTCGCTCTTACTCAGGCTTGTCTTGAACCCCTGAGCTCAAGCAATCCACCTGCCTCAGCCTCCCAGAGTGCTCAGATGATAAGTACGAGCAAATGAGCCTGGTTATTTGCCCCTCTTTAGAGCGGGGTTACTAGTCTAGCTTTGTTAAATGCTGGGTTGTAACTATTTTTATCATTCATTCAAAAACAAAAATTTGAAAAGAAAATAAATAAAATTAATTGTATTTCTCGTCATTTAAGAAGAAAATATTTGCCAGGCAACATTTTTAGAAGTGGAAGAAATCCTTGGTAAAAAAAATTATAAGGATGAGCTACATATATATATATCAGCTCCCCTGTTCCAAACTTATTATAATAGATCAAAGCTAAATATATATGGCATTGTTTTGATTAAACACTTAAGAAACTTCATGGAAAACACATTGGCAAGATGTGTTTTATCTCTACTCATACATGGCAGTAGGAAATAAAGATTCTCTATTATTGGGTCTTATTAGACAGAAAACACAAAATTCACATGCATAGTAAACAGTGAGTGTGAAGACACATTCTTCATTGACTATTTAAAAGTATATATAAGCTATGTATCACAACTGCAAAAAAATACAGTAGCAAAAATAAAATATTAAAGACCCGACTTTAATGACCAATGTTAAACCTATTTCTATGATCCCTCGGTCACAACCCCCACATTTTGTTTTCTGCTGCTGTGAGCGTGCAGGCTGCTAACTGCCCTGGTGTAGCTATTTCTCAGTCATACTATCATCTAAAATGATTTTGAGGTGTGTGTGGGGGGGAGTCACACCGAGTCTGTACATAAACACACCGTGGCAAAACGAATTTTCCCGCAAATATAAGCAGTTTTACTGTCTATCAAAGTGGTGCCAAAAAGTAGATTTATTCGCATTAAGTGCTGACAGGAACGAAACATTTCAGCAGCAAATAAAGTACGTTGTAACCCATCGTCAAATCAATAAAGTCATTAAAAATAGACTGCATTCTTCAAGGAAATGGTGAGTTTAGGGGGGAAAAAGTCTTTGGTCTCCATAGAGAATGCATCTCCACACACAGCTGACAGTCACCCATCTGGCCTGTCTCTTCCCCTGTGTGCCTACAAAGAAACGTCGTTGGGTCCCTTATCTTTCTCCACGTGTGTTTAGCCGTGTAAACTGCCACGCGGCATTTCTAGCTTCCCCACAGGCATCCTATAAATACAAATAAGAAAATACGCCCTGGTTTCTTCTTCTCCTTCTAGTCCCCAAACTGGCAGAATATTATCACTTTTATAGACTCTTGCAAATCGGCGCAGTCGTGTGGGGCAGAAATGTGCTGATATTATAATATCCATTTATCTAAACTGCCAGCATGTAACAAAATTCAGGTGGGGTGCTTGCCACCTAAATTAATTTACTACTTGAAAAGGACTTCTTATGCCAAGCCTGTCAAAAGGAAAACAGGAAGGGAGTTAAGAAATTGTAAGCAAACCTGAACGCAGGTTAGCGTTTGATCTAATTTTCAAGTGTAGGATTAAAAAAATAAAGAAAAGAGGAAGCAGGCCAAGGAAAGGCGACAAGCGGAGACAAGTGACAGGGAAGTCGGCATGGGATGTGGAGCACAGCATCCACACGGCCGCCTTCATTCAGAGAAGTGTTGCCCGACTGCACCAGGGGACATACCTCTCCCTGCTCCCAACTCAGTGTTACCATGTAGACCTCTCTGATTCAAGAACATAAAGGATTCGCTCACCACCTCTCGCCCTTTAGGATGGCGGCTTTCAAAAGAATCAGAAAACAAGAACTTTATAGGGAATGTGGGGAAACTGGAACCCTTGTATACTGTGTGGATCAAGTGCAGGTGTGATGGGAAACAGTATGGTGGTTCCTCAAATATGAAATAGAGTTCCCATAGGATGCAGCAATTCCATCTCTGGATATATGCCCAGAAACATGGGAAGCAGAGAACTCGAAGAGGTATCTGAATACCCATGTCCACAGCATTATTCACAGCAGCCAAAAGGTGGGAGAAACCCAAGTATCCAATCATGGACAAATAGATAAACAAAATACGGTATTGCTGGCACCCCTGGTAAGTGAGGAGACGGGGCCCAGGACCACCTGTGGATGCTGAACTCCAAAATGCTCAAGCCCCTTATATAGAATGGTACAGTGTTTGCATATAACCTACACACATTCTCCCACATTCCTTACATCATCAAACTTAACACGAAATATCCAAATACAACGTAAATGCTTTGTCAATGGGGGTTATATTATAATGTGTTCATTTGTCTTACTTTTGCCTATTTTCACCTTTTATTGTTTTATAAATATTTTCCAACTATTCTAGGATACAGAACTTGCAGAGGGTTGATTACATACATAAGATGGAATATTAGCCTTAAAAGGAAAATCTGGAACATGCTGTGACACAGATGAACCTTAAGGACCTTAGATTAAGTGAAACAAGTCAGTCACAAAATAAAATACATTATATGATCCAGTTTATATGCGGTATCCAACGAAGTCTAACTCACGGACACAGAAAGCAGGGTGGTGGTACCAGGGGCTGAGGGAAGGGTGTCATGGGTATTAATGGCTACAGGGTTTCAGTTTGGGGAGGTAGATGATGACGCTGGTGGCCCAGCAATGTCAAGGAGCTTAATGCCATCATCACACTGTAATGTATGCAATGCTCTATTGAAAAACAGTGCAGATGGCACATTTTACGTGCGTTTTGCCACAGTTGAAAAACATTTCATAAGAAGAAAAGAGAAGATTCAAACTTTACACCTATCCTTCCATCAGAATCCATCCCATCCTATCCTGGAAACACAGATCATAGTTCAGCTCCTTGAGGCCACTCGGCACCCAACAGGGGGAGGCCACAGAGGACGAGCCTCCCAAGGCAGCCCAGCTTCCACACCGGGTGAGAGATGAGACAGTAACAGCACTTTGTGGGGACCAGGACGTGGCAGAGTCCTACCCAGCCCCCAAGAGAGGAGGGCTCTGCAGGGGAAGGAGAGCAAAGGGAAGGCAGGCGGCGTCCGAGGCAGAGTCTGCCTGCTGCTGGCAGAGAGGGACGCTGAAGGAGCACAAGAGCCACCCGCCATCAGATGAAGAGGAGGTTCAACGCTCACCCTGGCAAGAGGTCGGCTGACCCGGAGAAACTGCGGTGTTTTAGCTTTCTCCACATTCTCTATCAATATTCTTCACCACCCCCGACTTGCCCAAACTACAACACCTTTGAAAAACTTTCATGCAGGGCGGCACCTGTGGCTCAAGGGGTAGGGCGCCGGCCCCACATACCGGAGGTGGCAGGTTCAAACCCAGCCCTGGCCAAAAACTGCAAAATAAAAAAACCAAAAAACAAATTTTCATGTTACAACATACAGTAAGAATCTGAACGGAATTCCAGCCTACCAGATGGCACAGCTGATCAACACAACGATTGCTTCATTAAAGCCTCCTATTCTCCACATGTCAAGTCAAGGAGAGGCCCCGTCAGAACCTAATAAACAGCTCCTCCATCAGTCACCAATGCCCGAAGCTGTGGTTGAGAGCCTGTCATGGCATCCATGGTCCTCTCCCTCTACGAGCACACTAACCTTAGACAACTAAAGGGAAGAGGGAAAATGCTCCCCTCCAAATTTTTTTTTAAGGTGGCTCTAGATGGAAGAACACAGGGAGTATGACCCTTGTCTGTTCTTTACGGGGATGTGTTTTTTGTAATGAAAAGCAAACATTAGCTCGGCACTGCCTACGGAGGTGGCAGCCTTCTTCTACCCGGAGTCGTGGCCGAGCTCAGACCCCTGGTGAAGCCCAAGATCATCAAGAAGAAGACCAAGAAGTGCATCTGGCACCAGGCAGTCTGAGATGTCAAAATTAAGCCTAAGTAGAAGAAACCCAGAGATACTGACCAAGGCTGGGAGAACATTCAAGGGCCCGATCCTGATGCCCGACACTGGCTATGGAAGCAACAAGAAAACAGCATCTGCTGCCCGGCAGTTTCTGAAGTCCCTCGTCCACAACGTCCAGGCACGGGAAGTGCTGCTGATGTGCGACAAATCTCCCTGCGCAGAGACTGCTCCCATCATTTCTCCCAAGAACCACAAGGCCGCTGCGGAAAGAGCAGCCCAACTGGCCATCACTCACCAATCCTGATGCCGGGCTGCGCAGCGAAGAGAGTGAGTAGACAGCTCACGTGCACATCTTATTTGTGTTTAAATAAAACCACACACACAAAAAAAAAAAAACAGAAAAAAGCAAAGAATAATGTATAAATGAACAATGGGAAATGAAGAGGCCTAATCACAAGTTTTTAAGGGAACGTGCCACTGATCATCAGAGAAAGGTATTTAGGAACATGGACTGAGGAGTGTGATCCCAGAAGCCGTGTAAATGCAGAAAAAAGCCCCAGGGAAAGGAAACTCCAGGGTCTGGGAGGGACAGAGAGAAAGGGGAGAGGCAGGGAGCATCACGTGCCGACGGGAGCACCACCAGGATGAATCCCAGGAGGGCCTCCCTCTCAGGATTATCTGCAACTGCTCTCATTATGTCTGAACTCGGGGAGAGAGCCGGACCCCAGATCAGCAGTCCCCTACATTTTTGGTACCAGGGACCAGGTTTCATGGAAGACGGTTTTTCCTCGGACTTGGGGGTGTAAGGGATGGTTTAGGGATGACTCAAGCACATTTCATTTATTGTATACTTTATTTCTATTACTACTGTATTGTCTTAACAACATACAAAGAAATAATTCTACAATTCTCTATAACACAGAATCCATGAGAGCCCTAAGATTGTTTTCTTAAAACTAGACAGTCTCTCTCATCTGGGGGTGATGGGAAATAGTGACGGATAAAACTCTGCTTGCTCCCCTGCCTCTCACCTCCTGCTTTGCAACCCAGGTCCTCATAGGCCACAGACTAGGAATTCAGGACTGCGGCCTTAAATGGCTAGTGCAGAGACTCTTGTCCGCCGTGATTCTTATCATGAAGACAGCAAATGGTATCTGTCCTTATATTTTTAAAAGGCAGTCAAGTAAAATAATTAGCTAAATTCTTTATCCCTTATGCAGAATCCATTTGAAAACCACTAAGTAAGCCTTGATGGCAGGACAGACCCCATCAGATACAATCACCGTTCATTCACAACACCTTAGCTATCTCCACCAAATACCGACAAGACCCTGACCATTGCACTATGTTAAAGGGTTAGCTAAAAACCCAGAGCATAGGGGAATAATAATATCAAAATCAAAGAAAAAGGGAATGACAAGCACAAACATTAAAATTTCGCAAACTCATGTTTTTTTTAAATTGCTTTTCTGTTGCTTTTTGAGACCGTCTCACTCTTTCACCTTGAGGTAGAGTACAGTGGAACCACGATAGCTCACTGCAACCCCAAACTTCGGGGCTCAAGCAATCCTCCTGCCTCAGCCTCCCAAATGGCTGGGACAACAGACACATGCCACCATGCCCAGGTAATTTTTTCTGGTAATAATTTTTGGTAGACACAGTGTCTTGGTCTTGAGCAAGCTGCTCTCAAACGCCTAACCTCAAGTAATTCTCCCACTTCAGCCTCCCAGAGTGCTAGGATTATCAACCCAAATTTCTTTCCTGGAACATCCTGAATTTCAGGATCAGGTAAAATATAATAATGTCTATAATTCTTACATATAAAATAAAAATGTTGCTCATATTCTAAATGTCAATGTTAAAAAGAGAAAATTATTTTGACAATTACCTTTAGTTTGGCTTTTCATTTACCTAATAAATGTCAATTATTAGACAAAAACAACCCATACCTATTACCTGTAATTGCAGGACCTGTGTGCTTGTAAATACCCCCAGCCTATTACTTATCTCACAGATATAAAATATAGTAAATTTTATTTTTGAAATACCCCAGCTAGTCTTCAGGACTGAAAGAATTCCAAATCATGAAAGCAGCTCCAATCTCAAGTTAAATTTCAAACTACATTACAAAAAGCATTCAGCAAAATCAAAACACAACAGATTTATTTATTTATTTATTTATTTCAAGACAGGGTGTTACTGTCACCCAGGCTGGAGTACAATGGCCTTCCCTGCTCTTCAAACACCTGGGCTCCAGGAATCCTCCTGTCTCAGCCTCCCAAGTACCTAGGACCTCAAGAATGTGCCACTATACCCAGTTAATTTTTATACTTTGTAGCAATAACCTCAAACTCAAGAGTTCCTCCTGCACCAACATCCAGCTAATTTACTTATATTTTTTGTAGAGACAGGGTCTTTCTATATTGCCCTGGCTGGACTCAAACTCCTGGCCTCAATTGATCCTCCTGCCTGAGCCTCCCAAAGTGCTGGGGTTGAAGTCATGAGCCACCATGTCGGGCCTCACAATAGAATGTTTAGTGGTCAATAAATCATGAGTCTTCAGACATATCCTAATATAAAATGTGTTAAGTGGAAAAATGATCAGACAGCTTTAGTAATATATTAGGGGCAGCAAATGTTTCGTTATTGGGAAAGATCTCAAGTTCAAAAGGGAAAGGCAGACTGAGTAACTGCAGGATGGGCAGACATCAGCCTTTCACAGAGTGTTCCCAGCAGCGAAGGGAACCTGAGCCAGTTATCTTCGCAAAGCTCCTGACTCCTCAGTGCAGATCCAATGTCAAGTTGAAGCCAACAGGTTCCTCTGCAAATAAATTGCTAACTTGGAGAAGCTGGGGAATGACAGGGGATGCCACAGCCCCTTGAGATAAATCCTCCTGGCCTGAGTGCAATATCTTTTTACGCTGTGACCTAAGGGTGGTTGAAACACTGGGAAAGAAAAAAAGGGGTAGAGAATAAAATTTGAAAATGAAATGAGGGCGGCACCTGTGGTTCAGTGGGTAGGGCGCCGGCCCCATATACCGAGGGTGGCAGGTTCAAACCTGGCCCCAGCCAAACTGCAACAACAACAAAAATAGCCGGGCATTGTGGTGGGCGCTGTGGAGGGCACCTGTAGTCCCAGCTACTCGGGAGGCTAAGGCAAGAGAATCATCTAAGCCCAGAAGTTGGAGGTTGCTGTGAGCTGGAATGCCACAGCACTCTACTGACGGTGCCAAAGTGAGACTCTGTCTCTTAAAAAAATAAAAAAAGAAAACGAAATGTGTCCTTGGGGAACATCCCGCTTGCAAGCAGTGTCCCAGCTACACAGAAGGTACGTGCGCCAGTGTAAACAAGGCCCCCATGTTCATGGAGAAATCACCGCACACTCCTTGACACACAGAACTGAGCTAGGGATGAAAAGCAGCAGGTTCAATGTTTTACTTCACGTGGGTTGCTCTGTGGTCCATCTCCCACATAGGCACGTGGGTAGGCAGAGCTGCTGTCTTTTCAAGGTTGTCACTTCACCCACCTCCTTGCCTCCCCCACGCCCCACCACTAACCCCCACCCAGGAAAGAACATCTGTAACCATGAATTTAAGCAAGAAGATATCTACCAACTACTTTTATAGAATTTATCAATGACCTGATAAGCCAAATCAATGATCCTTAACACATACCAGAGAAGACCCTCATCCTAGAAGGCCATCTGCACTAAGACTGTCCTGTCCCGGCAGATTCTCTGTCACAGTGGCATGAACTTATCACTACAAAAAACACTTACTGTTTCCTATTTAGATAGTAGTACTACCTATTTCTAAAATAATAAAGAAAATGAAACCTTGATGGAAAGGTTAAAATTCTATGTGTTAGAATTAATATTCAAGAAGAGTGAAGAAACAATTAATTTCCATATTTTAAAGGAAGAAGTAACAGAAACATAACCCATAAAATGCGGAGAAGCAATAGACAGGAGACATGCCAACGGGTTAACCGAAGCCCTGTAGTAAGGATTCCATCAAGTGCCCCTCACTGGGCACAGGGGGATAACTCCAATTTGACTGGGTTTTTCAGGCTCATCCAGAACATGCCTTAAAACACAAAGCGGGCAGGAAAAGCGCCTATTCTGCTTGTTTGTGGGCTTGGTTTTTTTAATATAAATAATTTTAGAGACTGGTCCAAAGTGCTGTGAAGAGTTCATAAGACACAGGTCTTTGATCTTTGTGGCTTTGCCATGTATATTTCTAAAATTTCTGGAATGCACCCAGGGAGGCTGAATGCTTAACAGAGAACACTATAAATATCCGAGTAAATAAATACATACAAACATCTGGAACCCTGATTAAGCGCTCAAATTTTCTTTTCTTTGGGGAGTGGATGGGGAAAGAAGAGGCCCAACAATGAATAGCATTTTTATTTTAATGGAAAAAGAACCTAGTCTTTCCTCAGGATAAAGTCTCTCTGATGCTAATGAAATGGTTAGAAAGCGCTAGTCTACAAATCACGCCAAAAGTGGAACTGCTAACTCTCTGTAGCAGCCGCCACACCACACAAACAAGCAAGTTATACTTGACCACAGCTGAGAGGTTACTGCAATTCACTTTTTAAATTACCAGTAGTGGAAAGATTACTTATGAAATACTAGTCATTACTTTTAATAATAATAAATCCAGGCAATATATTAATTTGGCCTGGAGTTTCTTTTTGTTTTCGTTTGCTTCTTTTGGCCTGGAGTTTCAAATTAAGTGTGTGCAAGAATAGATTTTTAACTCATCATATGATAATCTTCTGAGTTAAAGGTATAATAAAATACGTTGGTTTACAACATATGGTGAGGTGCTTAGAACAGCAGTGAACGCTAAGAGCACAGCGTTTACCACGGTTCTATCCAGAGCAATGAAATGAAAACCAAAGAACCAGAATGGCCACAAACAACATGGGTGTGTGCGAACTAGCAGCTAGACAGTTATAAAACTTGTGATACCTTAAAAGATCGTCATGTTCAAAACAAGCAAAATCCCAAATGAGGCCCTGTTCTTATCCATTACAAGGTCCCCAGGGAGATCATGGTATCGGGCATGGCTCTGTCTAAGCAAATAGAAAGCCCTCCTATTGCCCTCGGGAGAAAGTTACAAATCCTTCACCTACCTGGGCCCCATGTCCTTTTCCACCTGAGACACTTCAAGGCCTGCACTGTGTGAAATAAATCTGCTCTGGTGGCCTCGCCACAGGCCTTGGGGCCTCTGCGTGCATGGAACTCATCCCAAGCCCGATCCAGCACTGCCTACTTGGTGTCCGTCTTCACTAAGCAGTGAAGTCCGTGAGAGCAGAAGACCCAAGAGCCGAGGGCTCCTTGGTCTGGTTGGAACACAGTGTCTGATCAAGGCAAGGCTCTGTAAGTACTGCTGGAAGGGCAGGTGGAAGATGACGTGAACGTGTCTACAAACTGGGGTTTTCAGTATGTGCCCTATTTAGGAAAGAGGCTCTATGGGAACTTCATTATGTGAACTGAGACCAGTGTCATGCCCGGCCAACACCAGCCACCCAACAGGGGGATCAAGGAGGTCCCCAAAGGTTGCTGTCAACCAGAACTGGGGAAAAAATAAAAAGTGGCTGAGTTCAAAACAAGAGGGATGTCCCCGCTTCTTCATGTGGCAGCCACAACCCCGTATTGGGGAGGGTAGGGCATGCAAGTGAAAATGTCCCTAGACCCAGACTGCCTTGGCACCCCCACAGCCTGCAGCCACGCGGCCTTGAGTGCTCAGGCACAAGTTCGGCATCACTTTAAGGAACATGGTCTGCAGAAACTGCTTCAATGCACCAAACTGAGAATTCATCTCACTCTTCCTCCCACTTCCCAGGGAGCCATGTGAGGATGAGAGGCCACCAGAGCTCTTCCCTTCTTACTTCAAAGGAACTTGGAAGGAAGAAGCTTCAAAATATTTAACCACCTCAGCATCACATTCAACTGCTCTTTCCCGCTCAGCTCACACCAGGACACCTATCCAAATCGGTAGCTGTTGCGGGAGAAAATCATCAGTGCTAACCGTGCGGGTGTTCAGTCACCCACACCAGTATGTGCATCCATACTTGCCATGACGTCCCTTGGTATGGAGTGGGCAGCCATGCACGTGGAAGACTTCTCACTGATTCGGTGTGGACTTCCCGATCTCTCTAGCTCTCATTCTGACCTGTCCTAGGACCCACTGCCAATGTCACATCCCGTGTGTCACCTTGACTATCTCCATGCCCTCTCTTCAGCCTTGCCTTCAGTTCTGCCTCTTCCAAAAGTATCTCCTTACCCATAACGCCAACCACTGAAACTGATCTGTGCACCAGTCCCTCGGAGTCCGGCAGTCCATGGACCTGTCACAGCCTCTAAACAAAGGTAGCCAAACAGCAAGCTATCGACTGTCCAAAGAATCTGCAAGTACATCACAACGTGATGTGGAATTAAAAGTTTTCTCCTTAAACAAATAAAATGAAGAGCAAACCATCTCATTAATTCAGGTTACCTAAGACTGCACATGGGGAGTGGCCCTGAGAATCAATATGCATGTCTTTATGGATAATTAAAAAGACATCCACAGAATAACTGCCTTTCATGTGTTTCCTTAGCACAAAACTCTGGGAACTAAAGAGAGTGTACAAATTTCTAGGTGAGAAAAAAGGGGTTTGAAATCCATAAGGAAATCATTTATTTAAACTTTCTAAAAATTTGAAAATTCTCTATTTGCAGGATCTGCAAAAGTGTCAGTCATTCCTGGTAAAATCCAGAGGACACATCTGCAGGAATGTTCTTGGCCTGGTATTTATGGATTTCCATGGCTAATTTTTTCATACGAGTTCTTCCCCTTTTTCCTCCAAATCCATATTCTGCCCTACATTTCCCATCACTCACAAGTTATGTCTGCTATTGTAACCCACAGGAACAAATATTCATCTCCTAAGAGCTATATTGAACAAGCTTTTCATGCATATTAGGGGAAAATCAGGTTTCTGCAGGACATCAAAGTCCTTTCAGCCCATGACCTTAACTGTGTTCTCACCAGCATTCAAAACTTGGTTGCATTAAATAATACTGGTGTAGGCTCATACTGAAATAAAATCGCTACAGAATCTCAATCTCTGAGGTAGTCATGGCCTCCGTGTCCCTCTGACGAGAAGCCGTGTTGCTCATCACTGAAAGGTTTCCTTAGAGCTGGATAGATCCACTAGTCACAAATCTGAAATTGCTAATATTTTCATCAGAAAAGAATAAAAGAGCTTTAATTCACCAAGACATTATAGCTGAGAGGCAAAGGCAACAAGCCAGCTCGGGCTGAATGGGTCAAGATATCAAATGCCATGACTTGCAATCAAAACGTTAATGGAGAAAATCGCCCAATACAGCATTTTTCTTTTCTAAGATCAAAACACATCATTCCGTATTCTTAGACTTTTTAGGTCAATTCGCTTTTTGCCGAGTCTCATTCTGTTTGTCTTTTGTCCAGAAGCATTATTGATCATCCAGTTGTTTTTGTCTAGCATGTGTCTTCAAGCTCAACAAAGAAAACAACAAGGCTCAAAAGTCAAAGATTTTTAAAATTCTGCAGGGCTATACCTGAAAACCAGAGAAGGCCGGACGGACCATGAATATAAAGCTCCACACAACATTTCCCAGACTACATTCAGGGACTACTATATATGCAACTATTTTAAATTGCAAGTGAACTTTACGGACAACATTAAACATATTGTAGACAACATTTGAAAAAGGAGGCTGAGGGGAAAAGATAAAAATAATACATAATTGGCCACAAAAGAGAAGCTGGTCTGGTTATGCAAAGAACAGTCGCTCTCCCACACACCAATGGCAGCCTTATTCAGTAAACTATTTCTGAATTTCTAACCTTAAATTTGTTGTTGTTGTTGCTAGAGATGAGATCTTGCCATGTTGCCCAGGCTAGTCTTAAAGTCCAGAAGTCAGGACATCCTTCGATGGTGGCCTCACAACAAGCTGGCACTATAGGCATATGCCACCCAAACATAAAGGGAACTGGAAATGGGTTTTCCCACAAGCAAAGGAAATAGTGACACATCTAAGTTATATAAGTTTTCCAAAAAAGAACAAAAAGATGGCTAACATTAGAATTAGATCTTGTCCTTATATTCTTTGTGAAAAATTAAAAATAAAATCAAGGTATCTCACTATAAAATATCAAGCTTTGTGAAGATGAAATAATGAGATTTTCTAAAACACAATTCTCCTGCAAATGTATGACCACTGTTTAACTTTGATAGAGAATAAACAAGTAAGAAGGCAAAACCCTAAAATTACTTCAATAAAAAGAAAAAAAAAATTAAAGGCCAGGCGTGGTGGCTCACACCTGCAATCCTAGCACTCTGGGAGGCAGAGGCAGGTGGACTGCTTGAGCTCAGGAGTTCAGAGATCAGTCTGAGCAAGAGCAAGACCCAGTCTCTAAAACTAGCCTGGCATTGTGGTGGGCATCTGTAGTCCCAGCTACTTGGAAGGCTGAGGCAAGAGGATCACTTGAGCCCAGAAGATTGAGGGTGCTGTGAGCTATGACACCAGGGCACTCTACCAAGGGCAACAGAGAGAGACCAAAAAAAAAAAAAAAAATTAAGATACTGACAATAAAATGGACAATGGAAGAATCTTTCTTTTTCTTCACCATGATTATGACTTGGGGAGAGCATAGAGCTGAAAATGAACCCTGATATCAAAGCCTAAAACAGAGACTTCATCTGGATCAGTACACCTGTGACTCTGGGTGTCCGTCCTCACAAGCTCTGGGCCCATGTCTGGTTTAGTACTGAACAGTCAACATTAGTCATATGGGTTATCTTGAACAGACAGGTGAATTCACCCAGTCTTCTTTATTTCCCACATTTCTTTAGGCCTAGAGAACAGCTGGATGGGATTTCCATGAGGATGGAAGTCATTTAGACAGAGGGTTTTCCGATAGGAACCAGGTGAGATCTCTATCGTGACTGCTTCAATCGCTATGATCTCTAATCATGTGGTTCTCATCCCAAGTCTAATAATGAAGAGTCCAAAAGTGTTCAAACAACTGCATTTCCAAAACAGCCTACCTAAGGAGCTAAATTCATAATGGAATTTAAAATTCATCTTTACAAGAATGATCAAAGACATCTTGGAACGTTAATAATACTTCTAATTTGATAGGACTTGAGAGCTCACTCTGTCTCCTTTTCCAACTTTCCTCACTTATTATTTAAAAAGAAATCATAAAAAGTGCTGTATTTTCACTCCCAGGAACGATTCAAATGCCCAAGAAGAACCACTATAATACCACTACTCTACGTTACCTTCATAATACTCAACACTATAGATTTCAGAGCTAACATTCCCTGATCAATTAAAAAATTATAAAAACTTTAAAAAGTCATAACAATGTACTGGGGAAAGTGTCTAGAAAATTCAGGCCCAGAAGAAGAGGCTAAGTGATCATCTAGTTTTCAGAAACAGTAACTTTTTCTACAGGGTAAAACTTTTTTTTCTCAGTTCAGCGCCTGTGGCTCAATGGGCTAAGGCGCCAGCCACGTACACCTGAGCTGGCGGGTTCGAATCCAGCCCAGGCCCACCCAACAACAATGATGGCTGCAACCAAAAAATGGCCGGGTGTTGTGGTGGGTGCCTGTAGACCCAGCTTCTTGGGAGGCAGAGGCAGGAGACTCGCTTAAGCCCAGGAAATGGAGGTTGCTGTGAGCTGTGATGCCACAGCACTCTATCCAGGGTGACAGCTTGAGACTGTCTCAACAAAAAAAAAAAACCTTTTTTTTCTCCTATTGTGGGACTAATTCACTTCAAGTGGTAAATTCTTCTGAAAACTGATAAAGGCAAGAAATTTCATGTAAAAGCTGAATAAACATAATGAGGAAGATGAAGAATAATTTGCAACTTAGATTAAAATCCATACATCATTGGGAAGACCATCATTCATTGGGAAAGTACTGGGAGGAGGTCTGACAGTTCTCCAATCAAAGCATCAATTATTACTAAGCAGTATAGTGGATTAATTATTGAAATGGAAAAGTTATTATAGATTTGGTCAGGAGATCAAAAGTAAGTGTAACATTCTCATCAGCCTAGTGTTGATGTAACAATAGGTGTTAAACTGAAATATTCTATTTTGAAATTTCTCTTGTCTCTTATCTAAACTTTTGGTATGACTTCATTTTAATGTTTCGTTTGTTTGAATTAAAAGAAAGAACACAATTAAAAAAAAACCCATACACCAACATAACACAAACACATACACACTCAGATACAGACATGCACCCAACAGATACATATTAAGACACCTACTGTATGCAATGGAATGTTCAGGTCATGCAAACTTGCCGAATTTTTGAGAATATTTCTGCTTACTATGATGTCCACATTCAGTACATTGGACATGTGATCTTAAACATACTTTGTAGTTATCCTGAGAGGAGGTGAGTTTTACAGCATGAAATATTATAATGTACAGGAAGGGGTGACAGAGCTTTAGAAAATGCCCAGGGAGAATTCAGAAGACAGTATGTGTTTACCTTCTGTAAAATTCCCAACACACTGGCACATGGACAGGCTTACTCAATGTTGATTTATAATCTGCATTGCAATGAATGATTTGTGGCAATCTGGTACCTTAATTTTCAATGACAGGAATCCTATCTCTATGGTTGCCACATAAAAACTGCTGGGGACAATAACAAGAGAATTGGGCAAGAATGCAAAGAAGCAGGCGGGGATCTCCCGCATGGATGTTTGGAAGCAGAGACACAGCAGAATTCTCACCCCTTTGTTGCTTTTGCAGGTGAAAGGAGACAATGGAAGTGGCAGAAAATTGCCAAATAAATTTAGGATGTTGGTATAAAATGACAAGACATGGGAAAAGATTCCAAATTTGTCATACTTCTGGCTGATCCTCAATGTGATAGGGAACTAAGTTATAACTGCTAAGAAATGAAATCTCTGTCACACAACAGAGCTCTGCAACTGGTAGGGAAACAAGTGTCAAAAAAAACAAGTATCAAAAAAGAAATCCACTGACGCTGGGCATGTTGGCTCACACCTGTCCTCCTACCACTCTGGGAGGCAGAGGCAGGTGGATCACCTGAGTTCAGGAGTTTGAGACTAGCTTGAGCAACTCCATCCTGACCAAAAATAGAGGGGAAAAAAAAAAAAAACAAACTAGCAGAGCATATGATGCATGCCTGTAGTCCCAGCTACTTGGGAGGCTGAGGCAGGAGAATCGCTCAAGCACAAGAGTGTGAGGTTGCTGTGAGCTGTGACGCCACAGCACTCGACCCAGAGTGACAGAGTTGGACTCTGTCTCAAAAAAAAAAAAAAAAAATACTCCGAAGTCTTCACAAACTACCTATTTGGGTTTTCCTTAAGTTTTATCAAATTATTTCTAAATAACTTCCACAGAGGGCCAGGCTCAGTGGCTCACGCCTGTAACCCTAGCACTTGGAAGGCTGAGGCGGGTAGGCTGTCTAAGCTTCCAGGTTCGAGACCAGCCTGAGCCAGAGTGAGACGCCGTCTCTAAAAATAGCCAGGTGTTGTGGCGCCCACCTACTTGGGAGGCTGAGGCAAGAGAATCACTTAAGCCCAAGAGTTTGAGGTTGCTGTCAGCTATGACACCACGGCACTTGACCAAGGGCGAGAAAGTGAGACTGTCTGTCTCAAGAAAAAAAAAAAAAACTTCCACAGCTTAATAGGAGCTCTTCTTAAGATAACTGTTTCAATCAAATAGCTGTTAATTTAATCATTTAATAATGATTAAATGTAGGAGCTGCAGGTCCTTCTGACATTACTGAGGTTGAATCCTAAAAGGCAGGTCTGGCTCAGTGCTCTTTGTCTGAAGATACAACGCCTGGCAGGCAGGCGGTAGAGCTGGAAGCCTTCTGTCCTCACTACGTCTCCCTACTCAAAACTACTTCTTGATATATCAAAATCCACTCCCCCCCCCATTTTTTTTATCATTACTTCGTGCCATTTAAAATATTAGTATATTAATTCTAATGCGGCAGCAACAGGAATTACATGGTCTGTTTGGTTTATCATTCCTTTAAATGCTTTAAAAATACAATCTATACTTCATAAGAACTAATGACAAATCTCATTTTCTTCCTAGTTTGCTTTAACTGTATTTTGCCCAGGAGGAAGATGTAAAGTACCAGAATGTCCATCTGATAGAAATGTAAAAGGACTGCCCAGAATTATCTGAGTGAACAAACCACAGACTGTCTCCAAAAACATCCCATGAATAAAATTGGAAGGTTCAACAATCTAAAACTGCCTTAGGTCAACTTTAACTTCACTTGTGAAATTTGTCATTTTTCACGCTTTTGAAAAAAGTGAATAACCTAGAAGTTCTACATTTTGACCAGTTATAGCATTTTTAAGAAAGAATGTTTCTTCTGCTCCTAAGAAGTATATTCACTTCTCTGGAATAATTCTGATGTTTCTTTTAAATAGAATTTAGTTTATATAATTTCAAACTGCCTTTCCATAATTACACAATAAACTTCTGTACTAAACTTCAGCCATATCCTTTTCAAACAAAAAGTAAACCAGGTGTTTGGTACTTACATGCAAAATTGAGCTCTCATTGTAAAAGCAAATTAATTTAAAATGAACTCTAGAATGAAGCTAAGCCTCATTGAAAACAAAACCAAAAACAAAACATGAAAATAAAGCACACTATTGATTTGTTTTGTGGCTTATTAGTTTGGTCATTTATCTATTTCCCCAATTCCCAGTATTTTATCGAAACTAATATATTTGTTTGCAATTTGCAAATTTTAAAAAACATTAAAATTTTATGTAACTTAAATAGTAAAAAAAATCAATCAATGTTAGCTATGTACTAGGCACCATGCTGAATGCTTTACATATATTAAATATCTTAATTCTCACAAACAAGGTTCCTTTGTTTAAGTTCCCTTGATGCCAAATTTCCTAACCACTCTCTTGGTGAGTTGGCACTATTACTACCATCACCATTATGCAAATAAATTAAAACAGAAAGAAATTAAATAATTCATCAAGGTCTTACAGTCCGCCAGTGGCAGAGCTGAGATTCACATTTGGGAAGGCTGAGCCCAAAGTTACACTTATAACGAAATACGAACCCCAAATCATATAGTGGTTTAAAACCTCTATTAGGAGACCCAAAGGAAAACCATTCCATTTACTGGTGGCTGAAGTCAAAGGTCACCTTATTTACTGGTTAATTTTCAAACTTTTAATTTCACATCTCTTTGAGGGAATCAGTGATAAAATTCTTCTTGTGCTGGCACAAAAAGAAGTCTCTCACATACACTGCACAGTAATTCTTCTTAAGATAACTGTTTCAATCAAATAGCTGTTAATGACAACCCTCATGCTCTGACAAGAAATCAAAAATGGACCTGAAAATTAATGGGAATGACGAACTATATTAAAAACAATACCCAAGGTTTGTCCAAAAATTACAAAAGAAGTATTTTGCCACATCAGACTTCAGCCTCTCATCTCATCTAGAACATTTAGTTCCTTGACAAGACAAGAACTAACAGAAGACCGTATTCCAGGAAGGCCAGATGAGTGAAGCTTGAAACTCTGCAGCTTCGAGTGTGAAAGAAGACAGTGGTTAGGAAATTTGGCACCAAGGGAATGTAAAGCTTCTTTTAATCAGTTTTTAAAATTCTCTACTGTACTGCCTAAATCTATTCCTATCTGTTCCTAAGATTCGACAATTTCTTAGTAAACAGCAGCCAGCAGCATGTCTGATTGCGTGATAAACTGTTGATGTCTGAATTACGCAGGTGTTCTCTTTCATTACTCTGGCTATTTATGTCAACAACTATTTATTTAAGTCAAGGAAGAACAATTTTAGAGTAATACCAATTACTCATCATCTTGAAATATCTGTTCATTTTCCTTTCATTTCTAGGACCATGTCAAGACTAACTTTTAAAAGTTGGCACCAGTAAGAATTACCTCTGACTCCAATATAGCTCATTGGTGGAACTCATTAAAACCTATTTGACTCCCTTTTCATTTTCATGCTAAGTAACAGGGAGAACGGTGAGAAGATTTATATTAGCAGGGAATATAATTTTAAGATGCTACTACAATTTTATTCTCCAAAAAGGGAAGAAGAATTAATTTATAGTTCCTCCAAAGGAAATAAATTTTATAAGCCCTAGCTATTCTGACACCAACAGAAGAAAAAAAAATTGAAAAAAGAAATGGCTACTTACAAAAAAAGCAACCATTTCTCCTTCTTAATTTACTTTAAAATATTTCAAGGTAATGGAAAAAAATTAATCCATGAGTCTGACTATGCCTCAAAGCACGACTGCTGATATAGAATTATATGTGCTTGTATATTTAAAGAAATTACACTTATGAACAAATCTGCTTACATACTATAATATCTGTTCAAATATCTTTGTGCAGAAAAGAACGGAGAACACTCTTTCTTTTCACATCCTCACAATCTCTATCGTCTGCTTATATGCTTCAGTTAAGCACAGTGACTGAATCAAAAGAACACTTCTATAAACTTCTACTGGAAGTTAAGAGAGAAATCATTAATTATTGACTTAACCATCTTGAATCCAGAGACTCGGGCTAGAAAATCAACCAAGGCAGACATGCTGGTTTCTACAGATGTGTTAACAAGTTGTTCTGTGTAGCAGATACCACTTTACATCAACAGCACACCTGGAGGCAGAACTGTCCTATCATGATGAGCAGGAATGTATTTGGAACAATGTCTGAGTAAAGATTTCTAAACACCAGAACAAGTCTAAAATAGCATCTCCAGGTGTTTGAGAATTTGGACCATTTACCCACGTGATATAATTCATTAAAATGCAAATGCAAAAATGAAAGGAAAATATTTCCAGAACAGAGAACTTGATTTAATGATAGCTTTCCATGTAACTGCAGTATTTTAATAAACCTACTCCCAAATTATCCTCTGAAGCTTGTCAAGTCTTTCTTCAAGATATTAAAGAACTTCTTCTCAATGAGAACACTCAATGGATCCGGTGATTTCGTGGTAACATTATTTAAAGGAAAAAATTATCATCGCTATGTTCTATCTCCTGATAAGACTTTTAAAAAGCCTAAAAGGTATCTAGGTAACACTGGAGTTCCCTCCCCTTTCTCTGAAACACTTTCCTAAGCCCACGTGTAGCTCCCAGACATTCCCCAATGGGTCAGGAAAACATCTGGGCACAGTCAAGACTCTAGTTAGAAGCTGTGTTGAGTCTGCTGTGAACTTAAGAGATTATAATCTTAAATAAAGACTGACTTGTGCTTCCTAAACTCCTCTCATACTCCCACTGATGTGATTTCATTTTGAAAACAATTCACCTGGAAGTGCCAGGAGAACAGTTTTTGGAAATTTTATGAAATCGAGGCCAATTATTTACGTAATTAATTCTAAAGAACAAATACACTCTAGGACTATGTCTGCAACTGCATGCCTGTTTGTATGCTTAAGTCTCTCTCGTCCTCCATTCTGTAGCTATACTAATTTAAAAATGCAACTTCTCTATATGGAACCACAGAACAAAAACACAGAATGATTTTTGTTTTTTAAGGAAAATCCATGGTCTAAAACTATGTGAGTTTGCAATGGCCTTGAAGATGAGGACTTTTTATTCCAATGCTTAGGACCTCAATTGACAACTACTAGATAATCAATACATATATGGTTGGTGAATGAAAAAGCCTTTAGTGTGGCTCGGCGCCTGTGGCTCAGTGGGCTAAGGCGCCAGCCACGTACACCTGAGCTGGCGGGTTCGAATCCAGCCCGGGCCCGCCAAACAACAATGACGGCTGCAACCAAAAAATGGCCGGGCGTTGTGGCGGGCGCCT